>VMDO01000933.1:197155-244473 GCA_007922755.1 Pedetes capensis | reverse complement strand
TCCCTATGTCATTTTAAAAGAGAATAAAACCATAATAAATGACATATCTTGACATCTTATAATAAGAAAGAGAAATCTGGGCTGGGAGCGTGGCTTAGTGGCAAAACCTTTGCCTGGGATGTTTGATCCTCAGTACTGACCAAAATGAGAGAGAGAGAGAGAGAGAGAGAGAGAGAGAGAGAGAGAGAGAGAGAGAGAGGGAGGGAGAGAGAGACAGAGAGAACCAGAGAGAAAGAAACACAGAGAGAGAGAGAGAGAGGGAGGGAGAGGGGGAAGGAGGGAGAGAGAGACAGAGAGCAAACAAGAGAGAGAGAGACACAGAGAGAGAGAGGGAGGGAGAGAGAGACAGAGAGAGACAGAGACAGAGACAGAGAGAGACAGAGAGGGAGGGAGAGACGGAGGGAGGGAGACAGAGACAGAGAGAGAGACAGACAGAGAGAGAGAGGGAGGGAGAGATGGAAGGAGGGAGAGAGAGAGACAGAGAGCAAACGAGAGAGAGACAGAGAGAATGAATTTCCAGTGGTGTGTTTTCCTTAGAATTTCTTAAAACTTTCCCATTTACCATTTCTGATATAATTAATGGGGTGTTTATAATGCTTAATGCTGAAAATCCTCCGATCTAACTAATTTTTAAAATGAATGATTCCACTTAACAAGAAAAAACCCTTTCGATTTTGCCCCTGTGCTGCAGTCCCCCCAATATTCCCTCTTTTCAGCGATTATCCCTTCCTTTCAAAGAGCCCACTTAATAATGTTCACTCCAACAACCTCATTTATTTTCCAGAAAATTAACTCAGTTTCAACCCTGATTAATGATTTCATCTAAATGAATCAAATTAAAAATTGAAAATTATATTTCCAAAGCCAAAGGAAAAAAAAATTGACCATTTCCAGTTAACAAATGAGCCTTTCAAATATTAAAAGATGACCACGCGGAGTGCGTGAGAGTAATGAAATCTGGCGCGGGCCGGCCGCTTATCTGGAGCTCACGGAGGAGAGGAATTAGCAGGAAAAAGGAGGAGAAAGAAAGGAACAGAAGTAGAAGGTGTGCTGCGCTGTGCATTTTTAAACACAGGAATCCCTTGGGACACCAGACTGCCTTCCGCTTAGGCTTGGCCTGCGATCACTGTGTCAAAAGAAAGCTAGCCTTGCCCTGCTAATTAAAACGGGGTGGGCCTCAGGTGCCCCCCAGCAGAAGGGAGGCCAGAAAGTCACACACACTCATGGCCCCCGTGAGCAAAACCTGAAAGAAAGCCCCCTGCTGGGATGTCTTCTCCATGAGCCGGAAGTGGTCCATACGGAGCACAACTAATGAATTAGGAAGAGACTTCTGCTCTGACGTGGTATTTTTAAGAATTCACTTTGGGCCAGGGCTTAGGGGTGGGGAGGGAAGAGCAGGCAGAGTGCAGAGGATTTGGGGGGCAGGAAAATGTGACAGTGGGCACATATAAGGATATGTTTGTCAAATGACACAGACTGTGCAACATGAAGAATGAACCCCGATATGAACTAAAGATCTTGGGTGACAATGGTGTCTCAGTGTGGGTTGTTGTTGTTGTTAGGTGCCGTCGAGTCGGTATCCGACTCATAGAGACCCTCATAGGGTTTTCAATGATTGACTGTTTTGGGACTGCCTTGGGAATGGATTGCCAGGCCCTTCTCCCATTTTTGCGGTGCTGGGGATTGAACTCGGGACCTCAGAGACTGCAGCGCAGCGCTCTACCAACTGAGCTAAATCCTAGCCCCTTAGTGTGGGTATCTGGTATCAAATGTACCACTCTGAGGGGTGATGTGGATAATGGGAGAGGCTATGTATATAGGAGAGGGGCCTGGCAATCCACTCCCAAGGCAATCCCAAAACAGCCATTGAAAACCTTATGAGTGTCGCTGTGAGTTGGATACCGACTCAACAGCACCTAACAACAACAGCAGCATGTATATAGGGGGTAAAAAAACATGCATGGAATACTTTAAAGAATAAAAGGGAGGACCCTCAACTGGATGGATCACACAGTGGCTGCAACAATGAGCTTAAACAGAAAAGATCGTGTGCCTGGCCCAGAGTCAGGGAGTATTTCGTTCTGTTATACACAGGGTTGCTATGAGTCGGACCTGACTCAATAGCACCTAACTACAACAACAACTGTATATTCTTTTCATTTCTGCTATGAGTCTAAACCTGTGTTAAGGACTAAAGTTTTTTTTTGTTTGTTTGTTAAGTATAGAATCTAAAAGAAATCAATAAATTCACTTTTGAGGTGTGTAAGATTACTGCATTTATCCCAAGTCCTTCTTAGATGGGATATATGGAGGAGGATAATTAGCAGGAAAAAAAGGGAAGAAAGAAAAGAAAGAGGTTCCCTGGGCATTTTTAACTCAGAAGTCCCTTGGGACACAAAACTGCCTTCCACTTAGGCTTCAGCTGTAAGAAATGCACCAAAATAATATGAGCAATTCCTCGTGGGATTAAGGATCACATTGCTTTCTGCTAGAAGTCTTTACTTAATTGAATTTTAGAAACAGGCGTACATCAAGCATAGTCAACGCGGAGTGATGAGCCTTAAAGCAGGTCACGGAAGACGCGAGTGTGACATCTTGGTTGGACCCAGGCTGCATACTATTTCCTTGACAGAGATTCCGTGCAATCTTTTCCCCTCAGAGCACGGATTGTTAAAAATAAAATAGTGCCTTAAATTACGAGGCAGAAAACGCTGCTTCTGCATTCCGCTCCCGTTTTCTTCTGGGATTTGGTTTGTGGAGGTCGTTACGGGGCTTGCAGCAGCCCAAGAGCATGGCAGGGCAGGCAAGCCCTGTAGCAGGTGGGGAGGGGCAGAGAGAGGCCATCAGACCCCAGAACGCAGCCCTCCACAGCTGGCACCAGGCCAAGGCTCTGCGCCCACCATGGGCAGCTGGGCTGTGAAGGATCCTGGCTGCAGCCAGTGGGCACACAAGGGGCCTCCCCACCTGGCTCCATCCAGAGGCTTCCAGAGGTTTTCTTGGGCCACCAGAGGGGGCGCTGTGTATGAGCCAAGGCCAGAGTCCAAACTGAAAGAGAACCCACGCCTGGACAGCCAGGGAAAGGATCGCCCAAAACACTAGGCTAAAACGGTGTGGAACACATTTTGAGTGGTTCTGCAGACACAAGCCAGTGCGTTATTTAAAACATTTGCTGACAAGTATTAATTACTGTCCCCTATGTGTCTATCAGCTTGTCACACTGTCAGGGCTTGTGTGTTGCTGTGATGCTGGAAGCTATGCCACTGGTTTTTCAAACACCAGCAGGGCCACCCAGGGTGGACAGGTCTCAGCTGAGCTTCCAGACTAAGACAGGCTAGGGAGAAGGACCCGGCAGCCCACTCCTGAAACAATTAGTCATTGAAACCCCAATGCAGAGCAGAGAAGCACTGTCAAGTATAGTGGTGGAAAATGAGCCCCCCAGGCTGGAAGGCATTCAAGAAACAACTGGGGAAGAGTTGTCTCTTCAAAGTAGAGGTCAATCTTAATGATGGAATAGAGTAAAGCCCCTGGGATCTCCTTTTGCTTATGTGGCACAACTCAAAATGAGAAGGAACATAGTGGCTGCAACAATGGTCTCAAACATAAAAAGATCATGTGCAGGGCAGTGTTGGGGACTGTTTTATTCTGTTGTACACAGGGTCATTGTGAGTGGGACCCGACTTGAGGGCACCTAACAACAACAATTAATTACTGTGAGCTGGTCTGGTTCTGGTAGAGAAAACCCACTTTAAAGTAAATAAGGGTGTGGCTGATAGACGTAGCCCTGTGGCATCAGATCCCATCAGATCTCAGAAGCTAAGCAGGGTCGGGCCTGGTTAGTTCTTGGATGGGAGACCTCCTGGGAACACCAGGTGCTGTAGGCTTGGGAGAAGGACCTGGCAACCCACTCCCAACAAATAATCAGCCATTGAAAACCCTATGAACAGCAGAGAAGCACTGACAATAGTGTTGCGCCTGTTGTACATAGAGTCGCTATGAGGCGGACACCGACTCGACGGCACCTAACAACATCAACAGGCAGGAAAGTGATGGGCTTGGGATTTTTATGTTTAGTGCAAATTGCTCCTGTTCAGCTGCTCTGTCTCTTCAGAGGCCAGTTCCTCATGGCTGTCATAGCTGTTGCAGCCTCTCCCCTTCGGCTTACAGGTTGGAAGATTATTTTATTAATTACCATAACAGGACACAGATATTATTACCCACCATTTACAAGGGGAAATAGACTCACAGGAAGAAGTAGCTTGCATCAAGACAAAAACAAAAAAAACAAACAACAAAAAAAACAGCTTTCTAATCATTATTAGTTATCTGCTTAGGCTGTCTACAGCCCACTTTATAAAATTCTAAACTTTGTTTTACAGTACAGTACAGACGTTCAGAAAATGAAATCCATTCAAAGCCCTCACAACCAAAATAGGACCTTGGGAACGTTTTTCATACGCCATCAATTAACAATGAAGGACTGATCCGACATCACACAAAGACAGCAAATATGCATAGATAAAAATATATGAAAATGTCTGAATGGACTCTAGGCTTTCTGCGCTTTCAAATATGGTAATTAACACTCAGTTAAAACTACTTTCCCCATGAGCAAAGAAAGGACTGCCCTGCATGTGGGTTTCTACATTTACAGGGGCTTTGTAATGATTAGTGGAGACCGTGAGTACCTGGCTGCTGGACCTATCCTTCCTCTTCTATTACCTTCCTCGTTGTTGTTGTTGTTAAGTGCCGTCGTGTCTGTGTCCGACTCATAGCGACCCTCATAGGGTTTTCAATGGCTGACTGTTTCGGGATTGCCTTGGGAGTGGATTGCCAGGTCCTTCTCCCATTTTTGTGATGCTGGGAAGTGAACTCTGGACCTCAGAGACTGCAGCGCAGCGCTCTACCAACTGAGCTAAATCCCAGCATTACCTTCCCTAGAGGATGCCAAATGCCCACAGGCCCCACCTTGCCACGTACAGAAAGACTTTGTAACTCATCTAGGTAAAAGAAGCTTTTGGTCTGAAATGTCATGTAAAAAAATAAAAGTTTCCTTATGAAAGCAAATATTCCTTTCTACCAAGTATCATCTGTTACATTGTACTTTGCAAACTTTATTTTTTATTATTTATATTTATTTATTTATTTATTTTGTGGTGCTGGGGGTTGAACCCAGGGCCTCGCGCTTGCATGCTCTGCAAGTGCTGGACCACTGAGCTGCACCCTCAGCCCATCTTTTTACTTTTTGAGACAGGGTCTCGCTAAGTTATGCAGACTGCCTCTGGTCTCGAACTTGCGATCCTCCTGCCTCTGCCTCCTGAGCCGCTGGGATTACAGGCGTGCGTCACCGCGCCCGGCTCAAGTTGGCAAACTTTAAAACTAGGATAAAATTAGAACCAGGGCCACCCAGAGCAGGTGCTCATAACATTTTTCCATGAATGACTCTTGTTGTTGTTGTTAGGTGCCATCGAGTTGGTATCCGACTCATAGCGACCCTCATGGGGTTTCAATGGCTGACTGTTTCGGGATTGCCTTGGGAGTGGATTGCCATGCCCTGCTCCCACTTTTGCGGTGCTGGGAATTGAACTCGGGGCCTCAGAGACTGCAGCGCAGCACTCTACCCACTGAGCTAAATCCCAGCCCCATGAACGACTCTAGCTATGTCATTCCTAGCCCGACCTGCAACACCTCGGCGTCCCTGAATTACATATTTCAGGCTAAGCGTTCCTGAAGTGGATTGTTGATTCAGTGCTGGGTGCTGATGTCTCCTAATAATTTCTGCGACATAGGATATTATATGAACTACATTTTCAAAATTGTAATTTGATGAATTGCCTAGCTAACCAATATCTTCACAGAATGACAGAGTGCAGAAGTGATTTTCTGCATGCTTGGGGTTCAAAATATAGATGTCAACTCACTTTAAATTAACTTAGTCTGAATTAATACCCAATCAATAGCCTAAGAGAATTTTCCTTGCTTATATGAAGAGAAGGAGCACAGAGCATCCCTTCCCCACCATTATAACTGCCTGCGTCCTGCACAAAGATGGCGGGGACGGGTCCATCTTCTTGCCATAGATCACAAGATCTGATAACAGAAATCACAAAGTACAAAGCAGTATTGTTTTATTTGAATGACTGAAATTAGGTCTGTCTACAGCAATGATGAAAATTACGTAAATTGTCAATTTTTTCCCCTGGTACTGCGGGGTTGAACCCAGGGCCTCAGGCATGTATTACAAGTGCTCTGTCACTGAGCTGCACCCCAAGCCCACACTTTAATTTTGTTGTTGTTGTTGTTTGTTTGTTTTTGCAGTATTAGGGGTTAAACTCAGAGCCTTGAGGCTTCATGCTTTGCAAGTGTTATACCATTGAGCTGCACCCCCCCAGTCCATTTGTTTTTCCTTTTTGAGACAGGCTCCTGCTAAACTACGCAGACTGCCTCTGATCTCAAACTTGTGATCCTCCTGCCTCTGCCTCCTGAGTCGCTGGGATGACAGGCATGCGTCACCATGCCTGGCTTAGTTTTTATTTTGAGACACTGTTTCACTAAGTTATGCAGGCTGCCTCTGGTCTAGAATTTTTGATCCTCCTGCCTCTGCCTCCTGAATCGCTGGGATGACAGGTGTGCGTCACCATGCCTGGCTTAGTTTTTATTTTGAGACAGTGTTTTACTAAGTTATGCAGGCTGCCTCTGGTCTAGAATTTTTGATTCTCCTGCCTCTGCTTCCTGAAATTTTCTTGTCTTCATATGTGCTACACTTAAAATCTCATTTCAATTATGACACGTGCTGAATGATGTTTTAGAGGAAACGAATCCATGTAGTTTGAAAAATATCATTTAATTCTCATTAGAATTTCCTCTTTTCATTCCTTTGGTTACTTATTAAAATACAACTCAGAACTCATATTCTGTGTTTTTCAAAATTCATCTTACTCCTCCAGCCTCTTAAAGATTGATACAATCTATCAGTCGGCCCTAATTTTCACTGAAGTAGTTTTTAAATATTTGCTATGAATTTACGTATCTGCCTCTGACTTAACTGCATGAGAACAGATGTCTGTTTAATTTTCACCAGAAAAAAGGCACTATTGAATGCTAACAACCCTGCACTATTCCACAAAAGATCAGTCACTGAAAATCAATTTAAGTTGTCCCCGTACTATATATATATATATATATATATATATATATATATATACACATACATACATACATATATATATATATATATATATATGAACACAGGTGTTTCTTGACTTCCAACTGTTCTATAAAATTCTGGGGTTCACAGGTAAAATACAGAGAGAGAAAGAGAAGGAGAGGGAGAGAGAAAAGACAGAGAGAGAGAGAGAGGCTGGGTGTTAAATTTAAACCATAACACTCTAGTCACGTACTCTGGTCCCCACTGAGGAAATGAGGATGTGATATTAAAAGAAACAGGGTATGAGAAGTTAGGAAATCACTGTGCCTCCTCTATGAGAGTCCAGGAAGTAAAAGAGAGCCCACAGTAGGCTCTTTTTTTTTCTTTTTTTTCTTTTTGTACAACCCAGGGCCTTGCGCCTGCATGCTCTGCAAGTCCTGGACCACTGAGCTACACCCCCAGCCCATTTTTTTTACTTTTTGAGACAGGGTCTCGCTAAGTTATGCAGACTGCCTCTAGTCTCGAACTTGCGATCCTTCTGCCTCCGCCTCCCGAGCCGCTGGGATGACAGGCGTGCGCCACCGTGCCCGGCACAGCAGGCATTTTAACAGGGAGAATTTAATATAACAAATTGGCTCAAAGCCTGCTGCAAGATGCTAAGAGCAAAAACAGAGCAGGGATTTCAATGCTAGAAATACTCTGCTGCCTCTAGAAATCCTGGGATGAGAAGGAGAAGACCAGCTTCATCACCATCGAGAAGTCTAGCGCTGAACCCCACCTGGGCGGAGCCTCCCGTCTCTGGGGAGTGGACAGCAATGGCTGCTGGAAGGTCCTCCCAGGTGTAGGAGAGGCCTGATCTGAGGGAGCCAGGAGAAGCCAGGGACAGCAGGGGAAGCGCGTGCACAGCGCCTGTCAGCCAAGTGGACTCTATTTTTTCAGGTAGGGGGCTGTCGTGGAGCCCACAGATCCACGTTCTTTCAGGTCTCATCTGGAGTCCTATATGAAGCCCACTGTCCACAGCAGGGCCAGGGGAGGGTCACTGATGGTGCGGCGCTGTCAAGAGCAAGTCAACTGGAAAGAGCCTGGCAGATCCAATCTCTTCTCCCTCTCCTGCCGGGGGTTCCAGCTGCAACAATCCCAAAGAGGATGGGCTCTGAGCTGAGAGTCAGTCACCTCACAGAGGCACAGGCTTAAGAGGGCTTTCGAGTGGCCGGGTGCGGTGGCGCATGCCTGTCATCCCAGCGGCTGGGAGGCGGAGGCAGGAGGATCTCAAGTTCGAGGCCAGAAGCAGTCTGCATAACTCAGCGAGACCCTGTGTCAAAAAGTAAAAAAATACTGGGCTGGGGGTGCAGCTCAGTGGTCCAGCACTTGCAGAGCATGCAGGAGCGAGGCCCTGGGTTCAACCCGCAGTACCACAAAAAAAAAAAAAAAAAAAAAAAAAAGAGGGCTTTCCTAACAGGATCACCAAGCTCATCTCTGAAACGCAGTGGCCTCTCTGTCAAAGTGCGTCCCACAACAATAGAAAGGGCCTGGCTCACTACGATGATCCAATAATCTGCTCCTAATGCCCAGTGTTCATTCCCTAAGTACCACGCTTACATTATCTCACCTTGTAGCACCTAAAATATTTATCTCTTATTCTTAACTTTTTACCCTTAAATGATATCATCGTTTGTGCCCAGATGCACAAGAATATTTTCATGGGGACGCAGACACGTTTGGCACACACTGGGACCCCAGGCCCCTATCTGGCCTTAGGGCTTCTTTGGCTCATTACCAGGTGGACAGGTGGATGCAAGGAAGAGGGAGGCCTGTGTGGGGGAGGGAGGTCTGACTCTGTGCACAATAAGATCGTGATTGTAAAGAGAATCACGGCGGCCAAATAGATGTAGCCAAGACGGCTGGGGGCGTTGGCACAGCCCATGCTTTCCACGCCCAGGAATCGATCCCCAGCAACACGAGGGGTAAAAGACTAACACACAGCAGCTTCACCTGGCACTTGATCAATGAAAAGTTTTCTTTTTTTCTTTATTTTTTTTTTCTCTCTCTTTTTTTCCCACTAATATTTTTGGTCCGATCCACATGTTATATGAAAATAGAACTATGGTATGGGAACCAATTTACTAAACAAATACCAGCTGCAGTAAAACATCTGTTTGGGAAACAGGGAACATAAACTCATAAAATCCAACGGAGGCAATGCGGTAGGCGCTTTCGCAAACAGGCAGACGCAGACATATGGAGTGGCTCGCAAAAGATTATCAATCACTCTATTAAAAAACAAAGTGTGAAATAGAAAACATTATGGTCTACGCTGCCATGTGTTAGCCAGGATCTGCGCCACATTTTAGAAAATGATATGCGAATATTTCGTGGTAATAAGAAGCTAACATCTCCAGGGCGAAAAGAAATTTTGAAAACATGAAATAGCCCTTATATGTAAAAATAACCATACGTAGCGGTTTATACTGCCTCCAGTTGCAGGACGATGGGTGTAATACAATTTTGCAAAATCAAACAAAGCCATGGTAATGACAGGAATTAGGAGACAGACCCAGCAACCCACTCCCAAAAATCAATCTGCCATTAAAAACCCTATGATCAGCAGAGAAGCAATGACAATAGTGTTTCGTCTGTTGTACACTGGGTCGCTATGAGTCGGATACCGATTTGATGGCACTTAATAACAAAATAACAGGAAGGGATTTAGCTCAGGTGGTAGAGTGCCGCTCTGCAGTCTCTGAGGTCCTGGGTTCGATTCCCAGCACCGCAAAAATGGGAGAAGGACGTGGCAATCCACTCCTGAGGCAATCCCGAAACAGTCAGCCATTGAAAACCCTATGAGGTTCGCTATGAGTCGGACACAACTTGACAGCACCCAACAACAACAAGAACAACAATAAGAACAACAACAACAGGAAAGAAAAACCGTATGTGGAACTGGGCAAAGACATTTGCTATGTTATGTATAGAACGGCCCTCATGTTTGCTGGAGCCAAAATCATTTGCTTCCTGAGGATCAATCATTAGAGGAACTCTTAATAAACATTTCACTGAAACCATGGAAGAGGAAAGTGAATGGAAGATCAGGTTTCATCCTGATGTGCCCAGCCTGAAAAGGAAAGAAAAAAAAAAGAAAGAAAGAAAAAAAAATCAATAAAGTGGGCTGAAATTAAAAAGAAAAGAACCTTCTAAAGAAGCGATCGCTGTCTGTGCTACAGCAAGGAGAGCTGATTTTTGTCCACTTCTTTGCAATACTCTTCTGCCCCACTCGCCTTCTCTTCAGTTCACAGAGTTCACGTTAAAACCAAAAGAAAGGCATAACACATCCCAAAAAACCAAATCACCGCGCCAGCGCCGAGCAAACCAGAGAGCAGTAATAAATGTCAGCAATGGAACAGCACAGACAGCATCTGGGGCCCCCCATCCAATACTTAAAAGTGAAAACCTGGCTGTTATCTTCGCGCCTGCAGAGCCTCCCAATTGTAGATCCAATAATACAAGAGGCTTCTTATCAGCAGCCGGGGTGACTGATCGGAGCTGCGATATGTTTAGACAATGCACTGTATTTAAGTGAATTTACAGATGCCCCAACTTGGACGTGGTAGTAAACGCCAGAGACTAATAGGAAATTAAACATGTACAATGGGCCGACCCCATTTGCTCGCGCCCGGCGTCATGTGCTCCGCTGGCTCCCTCACGGTCCCGCTTTATCTTTCTCTCTCTGGATTCTCCGGGATATGTTTCAAATTGGCCTCAGATTAAATCTTCTTTTCAATTTTTTGTTACCATTTGATGGCCGCTTCCCTTATGATTGCCCCCTCTTTGTCTTGCAGATAAGCTAAACACGATGACCCTCGCTCCTCTTCCTCCAACCCAATTATCAGATAGTCAGCCAGGAACGCAAGGGTATGGCAGATTCCGGAATATGAATATTAATATAACATGAGAGGAACAAAAATCAGTCACTTATTTGAAAGCAATGGTGTATTTAACTCATTTGAAATTTAAATGTGAATTTTAATGTACCTGGTGTGTAATGCGTACATACAAGAAGACACAGTGTGGGAGTGGTCATTTCACATGTTTGCTAGCAAAAACAGCTTCACATAGACGAATGTCTACATAAATGTGCTATGCAACTAGGCCGGGCAGGTGGGGGGAGAGAAAGACATCGAGATGCTCTAGGATTTTTTCATGTGGTTAACGGAGAGAGGTAATATATTAATAGATAAACCCACAGATTGATTTGTAGATAGATCTCTCATGAATCTCTAAAGGAGAAGACATGGTCCACAGAGAACTCTCTCATCATAGAACAGCTACTGAATCCATGAGGCTACTGTGTTGTTGTTGTTAGGTGCCGTCGAGTTGGTATCCGACTCACAGCGACCCTGCGTACAGCAGGGGAAACACTATTGTCAGTGCTTCTCTGCTGTTCATAGGGTTTTCAATGGCGGATTGTTTTGGGAGTGGGCTGCCGGGTCCTTCTCCCAAGCCTAGAGCACCTGGTATTCCCAGGTGGTCTCCCATCCAAGGACTAACAAGGCCCGACCCTGCTTAGCTTCCGAGATCTGACGGGATTGGAGGCCACAGGACTATGGCTGCAGGGAGGCTACTGCGGTGCTTAGGAAATTGCAAAGAATTTCTCCACTCATGAAAACAGGTTGCCTGGAAAGCATAAAGGAACCCTTTCTTCTCTTGCCATCACAAACAGACTCTTGATAGAGTTGAACATGGTTCCGTTTGAATGCTGACATCCATCCCCTGCCCCGTGCCCTGGGGCTACAGAAAAGTGGATAGAGTTGGACGTCAGAAACCTGGCCACCAAGGCTGACATCAGCCCAGCGCCCAGCATGGCGATCTCCGTGCTGTCTACACTTATTCTGTCGATAAGGACTAACGCTTCTTTCACATCAGCCCAACTTACTAAGTAAAGGCAAACGAAAACCACCACAAGCACAACAGCTAAGAAAAGGACACCGTGGGTAGCTGGCAGCCTACACACTTACAAACCCAAAGGGATGCCAGCTCAGCAGGGTGCCTGTAACCCCAGTGACTCAGGAGGCCGAGGCAGGAGTGTGGTAAGTTAGAGGCTGGGGGCAGCCCGCGCAATGTGGTGAGACCATGACTCAAAAGATAATTTAAAATGGGGATGTGGGCGCAGCCCAGTGGTAGAGCGCTTGGGAGGTATGCGTGAGGCCCTGGGATCTATCCTCAGTAAAGCAAACCAAACAAACAAACAAATTAATACCCAACGAAGGAAACTGGACGGAAAGGTATCACAGCGTGAATCATCTGTGTATATTCATGCCTGCTTATGAGAGATCAGGCCCTAGGTGTCACATTGAAGACGAAGGTGTGCCTGACTCATGCCATGGTATTTTCAGTAGCATCACATGGTTGTGAAAGTTGGACATTGAATAAGGGAGATAGGAGAAGAACTGATGCTTCTGAATTACGGTGCTGGAGACGTCTATTGAATATACCATGGACTGCCAAAAGAACCAACGGATCTGTCCTAAAAGAAGTGCAACCAGAGTGCTCCTTGGAAGCAAGGATGGTCAGACCTCGTCTTATGTATTTTGGACATGTAGTCAGGAGAGACCAATCCCCGGAGAAAAACATCATATTTGGGAGAGTGGCAGGTCACCAAAAAAAGGAAAACCCTCCACCAGATGGACTGACACAGTGTCCACAACAATGCACTTAAACATAAATAAGATGGTGTGCCGGGCACAGAATCGGGAAGTGCTTCTATCTACTGTACATAGGGTCGCTATGAGTCAGATCCAACTTGATGGCACCTAACAACAGCAACAATAAGACCCTATCCACAGAAGGCTCTAATCTGACATACCAGAGGGCTTAGGCCAGTGATCATGATCTTATTACATTTTCTTCTCCTTTATTCTCTATTTTCTTGGTTGTTATTGTTACTGGGCATACAAACTGTTTTATCAGAAATTTGCATCTAGTAAGCAATATAAATACGTGAAATGACAAAGAGACATGCGGCTATGATGATCAGTGACAGGGGCCTGAGTGGCTTAGCTCTTGCAATCAATTGGCAAATAGTCTTTGCAAGAAGAAAAGATGGCATCAAATGAAGACACATAACCACACAAAACCACTGTTGTTGTTGTTATTGTTGTTGTTGTTAGGTGTGGTTGAGTTGGGTCCAACTCATAGGAACCCTAAGTATAACAAAACAAAACACTACCAGACACTGTGCCATGTCTACCACCATGTCGGACAGTGGTCCCGTGCTATTCACAAGGTTTGCAATGGCTGATTGTGTTTTGGGAGTGGGTTGCCGGGTCCTGCTTCCAAGCCTACAGCACGTGGTGTTCCCAGGCAGTCTCCCATCCAAGGACTAACCAGGCTCCACCCTTCTAAGACAGGATTGGACATCAGGTTGGTACACCTGCAGGCATCACAAAAACACTACGAACCAGTTTAAAAATTAAACTTCCTAAAGCATTCTCTCTACTCCCATCCAGATCAAACTTTACTGTGTGGGAGGCACAGGGTGTCGTGGTCAATCCGGAAGGACTCATGTCATCTGAATATCAAGTTATAATCAAATACACATTGCCTGGTACAAATGGACACCTGAGCAATCATTTCCTCCCATAGCTGAACAGTCCAATAAATGTTGCTTCTCTTAATCACTTCTGATTGGTATTTGCTAGAGGAGACACAGACGAATCTTTGACCAATCTTTAATTAGTATCCCTGATGAAATATTTATTCTTTTAATTTGAATGTGGAAACCCAATAAAGCCATGTTTGCATCTTTTATCAACTTAAATATTATCCTCCTCCAGTGCTTCTGTCACGACTGCACATTCTGCAAAAGTGCTGCCAAAACCACGCATCCTTCACGTGTGCATACTGGCCCTGGTCTCATCGATTTTAGGGCAAATATTTAATACCGGCGTTCACATCCTAAATTCCTTTCAGCCTTTCTTCCGAGGACATCATGCAGTCGATCTCCTCTGAGTGTCCAGAGAGGAGAAGAAGATATGTTTAGACATTCTAAGGCCTTTTTGGGGAATCACAGATCCACCAACCCATAACCTAATCCTCCCTGGAGCTGCCAGAGTCCAAGTCACAGAACCGAGGAGGCTGGCCGACCGCACGGACCCTTGGGTGTGACCTGCATGAGAGACTCCGGCACCCACACCCTGGACTCAGAAGCCACTGTTCTATTTTTGGTGCCAGCGCTGATGCGCTGTTACTGTTAGCTTCGCCCGTCTCCCCAACCAGAGGCAAAGTTATACAGTGCCCAGGTCTGACGGTTCTCAGGGATCTGAGCTCATTTCCGCCAGGCAGAAGTCACCAAGCATATTATTAAAACCTAATGAAGCAATCACAGTGCATCTTGTTAGAAAAAAAAAAAAAGACAGCTTTACCGATTTCTTCTACTCTACCAAACAACTCCAAAATCAGTATATGTAGAACAATCTGGCAGAGGAGGACAGGAGAGGAGGCACTGTATCCTGTGAAAGATGCACACACACAAAATGACATTGTACACTGTCTGTCCTTCATGTGTCTGTCAGTTCGTGCTGGGAGGACTTGCGTGTTGCTGTGATGCGGAAAGCTATGCCATTGGTATCTCAGATCCCAGCAGGGCCACCCATGGTGGACAGGTTTCAGCTGAGCTTCCAGACTAAGACAGACTAGGGAGAAGGACCTGGCAGCCCACTCCTGAAACAATGAGCCATTGAAACTCCTATGAATAGCAGAGAAGCACTGTCAGATAGAGTGCCGGAGAATGAGCCCCCCATCCTGGAAGGCATTCAAGACATGACTAGGGAAGAGTTGCCTCCTCCAAGTAGAGTTGACTCCAATGACGGGAGTGGAGTAAAGTCCCTGGGGCATCCTTTTGCTGATGCAGCATGACTCAAAATGAGAAGAAACACAGTGGCTGCAACAATGGGCTCAAACATAAAAAGATCGTGTGCACGGCACAGAGCTGGGCAGCGCTTTGTTCCGCTTTCCTTAAGATCACTATGAGTCAGACCCAACTTCACGGCACCTAACAACAACCTAACGTATCATCTGCATTACTCAGGGTAGTCTTTGACACATGAGCATCTTTCCCATGCATTGGTTTTGAATTTTCTTTCACTTCCTCTTTTGCATTCTATAAAATGAAAGCTACCTCTTTGTAACAAACCTATCAAAAACAGGAGTTTAGCAATCTGTAGACATCAGACTCTCCTAAGAGCCATATTTGTTAATCTATCACATATACATCATGATACTGTGAGTCTGCCACACAGCACTTTCCCAGTTATATTTACTTTGCACTTATTCATGTGATTATTTGATTTGTATGGGCTCTGCAGATTAGAGTTTAAACTTTCCTAACACATGAATCCTATAAGCTTTTGCTTATGACTATGTGCTTAGACCCGCCTGCAGCTGTAGCCCTGTGGCATCCGATCCTGTCAGATCTCGGAAGCTAAGCAGGGTCAGACCTGGTTAATACTAGGATGGGAGACCACCTGGGAACACCACATGCTGTAGACTTGGGAGATGGACCCGGCAACCCACTCCCAAAAATCAATTTGCCATCGAAAACCCTATGAACAGCAGAGAAGCACTGACTATAGTGTTTCACCTGCTGTACACAGGGTCGCTATGAGTCGGATACTGACTCAACGGCACCTAACAACAACAATGTACTTAGAGCCTAGTACAATGCCTGGCATATAGACGTCGTCAAATGAAGAGAAACAGATCTTTCCCCCCAAGAAGCGCACACTTCCCCTGTACTTGTCTTGAGAGTCTTTGGCTGGGTCATGCCTTTATGGACCTCAGCGTTGCTGCAGCTTGCGCAACAAAGTGCTAGGCCCCAGGCAACCCTTCTCCCTGATTCCCTCACTTCCCTACTTATTTCAAGAAATAACAAAAGCAGTAACTGTGGCTTCATGGTTTTGACCATACCTGTTTTATGCAAAAATACAAAGTAGTGGCTGGGCTCAGCAGCGTGCGCCTGTAATCTCAGCGAGTAGGGAGGCTCAGGCAGGAGGACTGAAATTTGAGGCCAGAGGCAGCCTGTGTAATGTCGTGAGAAGATGACTCAAAACAAAAATTAAACAATGGGCTGGGGGTGCAGCCCAGTGGTAGAGCACTTGCAAAGTATGTGCAAGGCCCTGAGTTTAACCTCCAGTATCACAGGAAAAAAAAAGAGAAAAGAAAAAAAGAAAGAAAGAAAAGAAAACGAAAGCAAAGTGGGAACCCTAAGTATTTAAATCATAAAATCAGACTTGATAAAATGGAATACTCTGTGATTCACTAAATAATCTTAACTAAAAGCCACTTTAGAAGTAACTGGTTTATTTTGTTTTTTTGCTTGCTTGTTTTTTTTTTTTTTTTTTTTTTTCAGTACTAGGGGTTGAACACAGGGCCTTGCACTTCCATACCTTGCAAGTGCTGGACCACTGAGCTGCAACCCCAGCCCCCTTTTTTTTTTTACCTTTTGAGACAGCTAAATTACGCAGACTGCCTCTGGTCTCGAACTTGTGATCCTCCCGCCTCTATCTCCTGAGTTGCTGGGATGACAGGCATGCACCACCATGCCCAGCTGGTTTATTTTTTCTTAAAATAATCTGCCCTGCTACAGACAGAAGATGTAAATATAAAAACAGCATTATTGTTAACCCCCTAGCTAACGTGCCTGGTGCGTGGCTGCATGCACTCTCAAACTCTTCATTAGGTGTCAATTCTATCAAACAAAATCTTGACCTACAATTCTAGTTGGTGGTGGCTGCCACTTTGTATTTTGTGCAATTCAGTGTTATTTAAAGTACTTTTCCATATTTAATGTGTGATGGGCTACTGCATCTTTCTGCTGTCATTTATCACCTCTGGAGCACGACCAGTCTCCCCAGATAGAAAGTTCCATGTTGCAGAAGGGCCCAGCCCTTGTTGCTTTCCCTGTACAATACTTGGTATAGAACCCAGTGAGCCTCAGCAGACCCACTTTCAACTTAGAGGCCATGCACTCAGCAACGGAAATACAAGCTATCAAAATTGACTCCTAATCTTTAACAACCTAAAGTACCCTTAGGGTAAAGTCTAGGTAATTGTACAAAATTCAATGTGTATGTTTTCTTTTGCTCCAGGGTCCAAAGTGATTTTGAAGATGCTACTGTGCTGCAGGCTTGGGAGAAGGACCTGGCGGCCCACTCCTGAAACAATTAGCCATTGAAAACAATGAATAGCAGAGAAGCACTGTTAGATAGAGTGCTGGGAAATGAGCCTCCCACGCTGGAAGGCATGTAAGAAATGAGTGGGGAAGAGTTGCCTCCTCAAAATACAGTTGACCTTAATGATGAGAATGGAGTACAGCCCCTGGGACCTCCTTTTGCTGCTGTGGCACAATTCACAGTGAAAAGATACATAGCGGTTGCAACAATGGGCTCAAACCCAAAAAGTTCATGTGCATGGCACAGTTCTAGGTATTGCTTCGCTCTGCTGTACTTAGGGTTGTTATGGGTTGGCCCCAATTTGACAGCACCTAGCAACAACTCACAGCATTTGTGTTACAATCACAATTTCTCTCCCCCTTCTCAAAATCCCTTTGTAAAATTTCAAGTTCTTCCCAAACTGCTTTGTGGGACTTATTTAACTCAGATGCTCAGCAGTGTTTACCTCTGAGCCTGCAGCAGAGCAGTGGAATAAATTAATAAACGGAAAATGCCGGAGACACCTTTATGTTTCCTATGCAAATACTGCTTAGCACAGCCATTAATGGGAATTATGGAGGCAAAAGCCAAGTAAATTCACGGGCCAGGAAAAGCAGGGACTCAACTGGGCTTCTGGGGCCGGCTCCTCTGCCGGCAATTTTATTAGAATCATTACCAGCGAAGAAATTTTTAGCTTTTGGAATTGAACTCTCAATTGTTTCTGCTTTCCGTGGAATCTTGAACTTCAGGGGGATTTTTCCTTGGTTTGTCGAGCGATTGCTTTGCTCTGGAATCACCATGGCCTTTTGGAAATTTCTGGGTTACCGCTGGGGAATTTTCCCTGAAATGGATTCTTCTTTAGAAATCTTGTGATCATTCATTTAAAATGTATGTTGGAAAATTTCCATATAAAATTTGTAGCGCGTCCCCAGTTTTCTGATTATAGGACTTATAAAAAGGTTATTATACCAGTAGCCTCTTGCGGTGGTGAACATGTTTCTACTAATTAGGATGCCCCCCAGCTGACTGCTTCAATCTCTGCAGTAAAAAGTCATTATTTAAGAAGCTGAAGAATGGGCGTGGTGGCAAGTGCCTGGAATCTCAGTACTCTGGAGGCTGAGGCGGGAGGATCCCAAGTTCCTGGGCTAGCCTGGGCTATAAAGTGAGAGACTGTCTTAAAAAAAAAAAAAAGAAGAGAAAAGAAAAAAAGAAAAGAAGAAGAAGGAGGAGGAGGAGAAGAAGAAGAAAAAGAGGAAGAGGAGGAGGAGGAGGAAAAGAAGAAGAAAAAGCAGCTAAGAAATGCAGAATACAGTGCAGGGTGTAGAACCCAAGGCGTTGTGCATGCGAGGCTATCCCTCTACCACTGAGATATATCCCCATCCCCAGAACACATTTTAATAATTCTTATAACCCAGTTTATGTTTGGTACAGGTGCTTAAAATTTTCCTCTTTTATTTATAGAAACCTAGTATCTGTGTTTCTGGGGAACAGATTACAGAGGGTGGAAAACACCTTAGAACGGTTTTGTAGGAGACCACAGACAGCGACAGCTCCTAAGAACTCCTGTGACTTAACCCTTACTGTGTTCAACTAATGTTTCACTTACTGAATCCCAAAGCGCGTCCCTCTAGTCCTGCCAATTTTAGCAAAATCACATTCTGCGGTTTGTAGCTTCCTTGGAAACTTCAGGCTGCATCCACAATCCTGAGCACGCCAGTGGATGTCAAACTCCGCCCAGCGACCTAAGTCACACTAATGTACCAACTCCTCTAACTTTCTCCTCTTGCAGCCACAGTGTGCCGGCTAATAGCAGGCAATGTCCTTGAAAGGCGGTGGGTATGAAGGGGAGAACTGGTTTGGGTTTCCCAGGAGCAGCTTCCTCTCCTACCCAAAGCGTTTATTTCATTGCTTTCAACACAAACCCATTCCCTTCTATTTCCCCTGCTCTGTGGCAAGTTCCAAGGTGGCGTCTTTTCCAAGTTTGCAACTCCTGGTGTCTCCGGGGGCCACCTCCTCTAAGCTGCGGATAAACCGCAAGCCCCACCTCCCTGAAATGCACACCCAGCTTTACAAAAACACACCATTTGCAGATCCAAAGCAGGCGATGTCTGCTTTTTATCCAACTGAAGGCCGATTAAATTAAAACAGATCAGCAGTGCAGGCCTGGGCAGGTGGCTGCTCAACACGGAGGTCGCCCCGGCCTCGGAGCCAGGAAATCGTGGCGGAGAGGGAGCGCCTTCCGCTCCCATTCCTGCACTTACAGATGAAGCGGTGACAAATGAGATGTTGCTGCTCTTGTAAAGCAAGGCTACAATCTGTCAAAATCCAACATAATTTGTGACCCTCTGTGACATCCTCTCTCTCTCTCTCTTTTCTGACATTTGAATACAGTGATTGTACTGGAGTCAAGTCCATTTAAGGGAACATAGTCAATTCTATCTAAAGGAATACAGCCCATTGGCTCCTGCATGGAAACTGAATATATATATATATATATATATATATATATATATATATATATATATATATATATATCTGCTGGGTATTTCAGCGACCCTTTGTGTTAAGTGCATACCATTAACAATGAATTCTGATTTTTTCCAAGTTATATAATTTGATATCTTGACAGCCCAGACACTTAAAGCACTACTATTTGTTTTAAACGGCTTTATTTTATTGTTTAAATGTCAGTATCCAAATAAAATAACGCACACGGGCTTGTCAGCTCTGGCGCAGGGGGAAGCGCTCCCGTAGAGCAGACTCTTGAAAGAGTTGCTTCTAAAAACGGACTCGAGAGTGAATTGTGATGTCTCTTGGCTGAATCCTCCAATGACTCATGAAGCATATTTACCCCGCATTTTCTGTTTAGCTGGTGCATTTAATAAGGCGCCCAAGCATAAACAGCCCAGGGAGAAGAGAAGGTTAACTTGCTAAAGTTGACATCATTGCCAGGTTTTTTAAAAGAAGAAAAAAGAAATACTGACTCTGGGAAATAATCGAGGAATACAAGGTGCAACCCACAGCCCAGGTGCACACATGGACGCTTCTGTGTGTTTTAATCATATGATCCACTGGATTAATAGTTGACTGAGTCAGAAAAAAAGAAAACTAAAGATTCAAGGCCTACAGTCATAGCCCTGTGGCCTCCGATCCCATCAGATGTCGGAAGCCAAGCAGGGTCAAGCCTGGTTAGTACTTGGATGGGAGACCTCCTGGGAACACCAGGTGCTGTAGGCTTGGGAGAAGGACCCAGCAACCCACTCTCAAAAACAATCAGCCATTGAAAACCCTATGAATAGCAGAGAAGCACTGACAACAGTGTTTTACGTATTGTACGCTGGGTTACTATGAGTCAGACACCAACTTGATGGTACCTAACAATAACAAAGATTCAAGGGACCGATTAAGGGTACTGCCTAATATTTTCAACTGCCAGAATGGCAGGGAGCATTGATTCTCGCAGGCCTCTGCTCTGTTCAGACCGGTCTAGGCTGACAAGCTTGTCACATTTCAGAACAGACACTGCCTTTCTACTTCAAAGTGACTGAAGATCTTTCCCCAAAGACTTCTGTTGACCACAACCCTTCAGACAGGTTAACGCCAGCCTTGGGGGAAATCGCTCTGAAATAACTTTGTTTATGAAGAATAAAAGTGCGCCCAAACTCCTGCGGCAGCTGTTTGTTAAAGACATGGGATGATGCGTTAGGCTTCCGGGGCAGAAGACAGCTTCTGCCGGGTAGCTCACTCTGTGATCTGTGTAAGGGGACACACGCGGGCTCAGCTCACTGTGCTCCCTTCACTTTAGGCTTTGTTGACTGACATCTTAAAGGAACTGTCCCCCCTGGGCGCACTGTCTGGAGACACAGCTGGCCACAGGGCAGACCCCGTTCACAGCACCCCACAGTCATCTGCAGGGATGGGAAATTCACTCTGCTGGCACGTGGTGCTGTGGTCTACACTAATCTGCCCTTATCACCGTGGACTTTTCTTTCCTGTCTCAGATTTAATGTTTGTCATTGTTACCCATATGTGGCAACAAAGAGCACAGTCTAGAAGACATACAGACCAATGGCCAATAAATGCATGAAAAAATGCTCCATATCCCTGGCCATTGTTGTTATTGTTGTTAGATGCCATCGAGTCAGTGTCTGACTAATAGCAACCTGATGTACAACAGGTGAAACACTATTGTCAGTGCTTCTCTGCTGCTCATAGGGTTTTCAATGGCTGATTGTTTTTTTGCGAGTGGGTTGCCAGGTTCTTCTCCCAAGCCTACAGCACCTGGTGTTCCCAAGTTTCCCATCCAAGGACTAACCAGGCCTGACCCTGCTTAGCTTCCCAGATCTGATGCCACAGGGCTAAGGCTGCAGGCATCTATAGCCTTTAGGGAAATGCAAATAAAAACAACACAGAGATTCCATCCCACTCTGGTAAGAAGGGGCAACACCAGCAAAACAAATAATAACAAATGCTGGTGAGGATGTGGAGAAAAAGCAGTTCTTGTACTTTGCTGGTTGGACCATAAACTAATTCAGCCACTTTGGGAATCAATACAGAGGCACCTAGAAAAGTAAGGATAGACCTGCCATAGGAGCCAGCTATCCCACTCCTGGGAATACACCCAAGGGAAGATAAGGCATCATACCCCAGAGACGGGCTGGGATTTAGCTCAGTGGGTAGAGCGCTGCACTGCAGTCTCTGAGGTCCTGAGTTCAATTCCCAGCACCACAAAAATGGGAGAAAGACCTGGCAACCCACTCCCAAGGCAATCCCAAAACAGTCAGCCATTGAAAACCCTATGAGGGTCACTATGAGTTGGATACCGACTCAACGGCACCACCACCACCAACAACAACAACCTCAGAGATGCCTGCACTTCCATAGTTAATGCAGCTTCACAATCGCAAGAGTGTGGAATCAACCCAGATGTCCATCAACAGAGGAGTGGACTGAAAAACTGTGGCATACATGCACAACAGAATATTACTCAGCAATAAAAAAGAATGAAATGATGTCATTTGCAGCAAACCGGATGGTACTGGAGAACATCATCTTAAGCGAACAAAGTCAGTTGCAACAAGAGAAATACCATATGTTCTCTCTCATAGGTGCGAGCTAAATCTAACTTAAAGGAAGAAAAAAATCTATACATATGTAGGTATGTAAAAATGAACAATAATACTTATCTAACAAGGAAAAAACATAAGCAGAGTCCAAAGAAAGGGGAAGGGATCTGCAGGTGGGAGTGAGCTGGGGCAGGGAAAAGGGGAGGGGAAGCAAAGTAGAGGGGAAACTGGGAAAAGGGGTGGGAAAATCTCCAAATATGTTACACAACTATACAAGTACATGGGGAAAATAGGAGAATGGAAAGAAAAAATATCAGGGAGAATATATAGCCCACGATTACATGTGATTTTTATTACAAATTCATCCAATGGTTCTGCAAAATATGCCAGCTGATGAATTTGTAACCCAAGGTGATGTAATCGCGGCATAATGGCAATAGCAAAAGTCATGTTACTCTGTACACGGCTACCATTTATAAATACAGAAGAAGACAGGACGCTCAGCCCTTGCCTAGTAGTGGGGGGTGAGCGCTGCTCCACGTCACTGCCAGCACAGCAGAGGAAGCCCGGAGCTCACTCTAGCCAGAAGGCAGCTCACACCCTAAGGAAGTCTCCAAGGCCCATGGCCAGCAGCTTAGTTGGTGAGGAGCGCACTAAAGCTGGGGCTACTGTGGTCATTACAGATGAGCCACAGGGCCCTGGAGGCTACTACTGTGTCCCCGTGGACACCTAGCGTGGACAGCCACAAAACACCTCTACCTACAGGATCAGCTTTGATGATCACTGAAAGCCCGCTAGGATGCACGGAGTAAATTACAGGTTCATGTTTAGCTGGGACCCAGTTGGGGGAGAGAGGTGGGGTTAGAACACTGACCCAGAAAATATGTTGTTGTTGTTAGGTGCCATTGAGTACGGTTGACTCACAGCAACCCAATGTACAACTGGAGGAAATACTCCCAGGTACTGTGCTATGTCAGTGCTCTTTGGCTATTCAGAGTTTTCAATGGCTGATTGTTTCAGGATTGCTTCAGGAGTGGATTGCCAGTTCCCTCTTCCATTTCTGTGGTGCTGGGGGATCAAACTCAGGGTCTCAGAGAGCACAGAGCAAGCACTCTACCAACTGAGCTAAGCCCTAGCTCCAGAAAATATAGACTTGGCTCAGTTCTCTGCGCTAGAATCCTCCCAAGCCAAAAGACATCGGATGAAAAATTTCAGGAAGGTTGATTCCCTCCCTATTTCCTCCAATCTAGTTCCCTAAATTTATGAACGCCAATGTGTCAAGGCTGTGGGCTGATCTGTCCCTAGGGTGGTGAAAGACTGGAGTCGCTCAGGGCTGCCAACGGGTCCTCATTTGCCCATGGATTCCTCCTACTTTCTGGGAGTCTTTTCTGCCTGGCTGCAGGTTCTGCCAAGGCCTTGGCTGCCCTTACAGACTGCCAACCCCCCTGAGCTTTTCTCCCGCTTGCTCTGTCCCCTTTCCTCTCTCTTATCTCTAAAAGCACTTCCTGCTTTTGATGTAGACTCTATTAGACACAGGGGAGAGGGCCAGGTTTTCACCTTTGCCTGTGAGCGGGAGAGGGGGGAAGCGGAAGCGGCAGCAATTTTATTAACTTTAAAATCTCCTCTCTGCCTCCAAGATGAGAATAAATGTTCCCCAAAGAGTCCCCGAGATAGGCAGAGGCAGCTCTTCCCCCACAGGAATCCCCTGTCACCTTGGGTTTTTTTCTTCTTTTTCTTCTTTTAATGGAATATAAGACTCTCAGTGTAGGGAGAGAGCTTTTCAAATGAAATCGCTGTCAGGTGACATTTTCATAGGATACAACTCAGCCAGTCTGTTGCTACTCCATGGCTGCTATGTTGGTTACAGGGTGTCATTTATAACTTAACCTCTACCCCTAAACAATGTTCCAAAGAGTCAATAGGTTGGCCGGCTAAAACTCACCTTTTCCTGCTTAACTTCCCAAGTCTCAAAACAAAAGCGAATGAATGGCTGGAGTTAACTGAGCCAATACTGGCTGAAGGCTATACACAGGTGATGCTATTTATAAAGCATAAACCAAATGTTTCACTGTGTGCAACAGAAAGCCCACGCAGCCATATTGTTATAAACCCATTCCCCTTCCTAAGGTCTACATAAATAGCAGCCTAAACACTGTATCAGCACAGTATCAACAACAACAAACACAGTATCATGAGCTTTGTTTGGTTGCACGCTAATCACTGGCCTGGGAGATGCAATATTTCCTATTCATTGCTGGTCTGCCTTTCAAAAAAAAAAAGTTGGGCTGGCCGCGTTGGCACTCGCCTGTAATCCCAGTAGCTCGGGAGGCAGAGGCAGGAGGATTGCAAGTTTGAGACCAGAGGTAGTCAGCGCAACTTAGTGAGACCCTGTCTCAAAAAGTTAAAAAATGGGCTAAGGGTGCAGCTCAGTGGTCCAGCAATTGCAGAGCATGCAGGTGGGAGGCCATGGGTTCAACCCCCAATACCAAATAAATAAATAAATAAATGGTACAGAGGCACTTTTCATGTGAGGACAAATAGTATCCCCCAGCAGAGTTCAAAAGAATACAAATTTCGTGACCGTTCAGAGAGGATCTTATAACATGGCCCTTGAGTCCAGCAAAAGCATTTTGATCATGGGAATGCCAATCTCTTGGCCTTATCCCCTCCCGCTTGTTGCTCCTGAAAGATAAATGTTATCTCTCTACTTAAATAACCTATAAATATGTTCCAAATTAGGCTGCAAAGCAAGGGCCTTCTGGGCTAGAAAAAGATGATTTTTAACTTTAATTTATAAATACTCTGAAAATGCAAGTCATTTTCCCTCAGCTGAACGGCTAATGAATTGCAAGATTTCGTGATACCAAATGACTGAATGTCAGAAAGATTTAAGCTCAAATCAACACGCATTTATTCTCTGAAACAGCAATATGGAAGGCTGACGGTATGCATATTTTACGGTAATGCTTCAATACGAAAATCTCGACTGAGATTCTAGAGTCACATACAAATTATATTTAGCCATCAAAAAATTCATTGAAGTACTTATTAGAGTAACAGTAATAATAGTCATTAAAATTTTATGATCACTTAAAAGAACACTAAATAAAGACAGTTTAGCAAATGCCCTATTTACATATTTTAACATGACTTACACAGTAATATCAAAATCACATTGCATTTGAGAGTAAAATTAAACTTGCCCTCAGAAGAGCAGATGCATTCGGATCTGCCCTGAGAGGTTTGCTTGTTTCCCCAGTAGTGCGGTGCGTTGCAATGATTCATTCATTGTACCTTTGTGGACCAATCACAATATTATTCAATGCCTGACAAAGGGCCAGGGGCTCAATCTATGCATAAAGAACAGAATTAACTAAGCAAGCTCTGTAGAAATTTCATCAGCAGTCTTAGCCTTATCTGATACCACATCCTAATTGCTCAGCTAAAAACTTAGGCATAAGTCCACCTAATAGGTACCTGCCTACAGTCATACCACTGTGGCATCCGATCCTGTCAGATTTCAGAAGCTAAGCAGGGTGGGGCCTGGTTAGTCCTTGGATAGGAGACTGCCTGGGAAGACCAGGTGCTGTAGGCTTTAGAGAAGGACCCGGCAACCCGCTCCCAAACATCAATCCACCACTGAAAACCCTATGAATAGCAGAGAATCATTGAAAATAGTGCTGGGCACAACACAGTTTCTGGGAGTGTTTCCTCCTGTTGTACAGAGGGTTACTGTGAGTCAGACCTGATTCAATGGTACCTAACCACAGTGGGAGAAGGACCTGGCAACCCACTCCCAAAAATCAATCAGCCATTGAAAACCCTATGAATAGCAGAGAAGCCCTGACAATAGTGTTTCACTTGTCGTACATAGGGTTGCTATGAGTCGGATACCGACCCGATGGCACCTAACAACAACAAGTACCTATTTAGATGTATGTGCATATATACATAGGTGGCCCCTTTCAGCTTCCAAATTTTAGAGTACTGATGCAAGCTCCAGTCGTTAATAATTTTGATCTTGATCTTCCACAGAATCCAGAAGGCAATCATTGTCAACACTATGGTTCTAGAAATTCGTACAACTCTGGGTAGAGCATGAACTAAAAAAATCGGTGAGATGTGTTCTTTTTACCTTATCTGTGTACCATTAAGAGGGATCATTGCAAATTCAATGAGCTTGAGTGAATGGGAATTCACTAGAAATTCTCAAAGGAGATAGATGGAGACGCTCAGGGAAGACAGGTGGCCTGGGGTCAACAGGCAGATGTTTCAAGAGGCGCCAAGCCACCGACACAGGTCATTGAGTTTCCATGGGACGTGTGATTTACACGTGAACCCATCTCCTGGAATCCTGTGAGGTCTGTTAGGATTTGAGGCACATGAATGGCAAATTCATTTGACATTCAGCTCAGGAAAATCCCATGAGTAATAAAAAAAAGTCGCAGCGACACAGGAGCCCTTAGCTCTTCTCCTTGTTTACTACCTTGCAAAATGTCTAACATTACCCAAGCAAAGAAGTGAAAAGCTTTCCTGATTCCATGCGGTCCTAATGTGTGGGATGGGCGAGCTCACAAGTATGTGCGCACGATATGTGGGGAGAAGGAAATCGCAGACATTAGTATAATCAGAAACGTGTAAAACCATTAGTTAGATACAAAACAAAATGGCAAATGAGGCTTCCAGAAGTTTATCTAAACAGACAAAGAAAAAAGTACCATTAAAAATATATGAGGCCAGCCAGGCGCGGTGGCGCACGCCTGTCATCTCAGTGGCTCCGGAGGCGGAGGCAGGAGGATCGCAAGTTCAAGACCAGAGGCAGTCGGTGTAACTGAGTGAGACCCTGTCTCAAAAAGTAAAAAAAATGGGCTGAGGGTGCAGCTCAGTGGTCCAGCACTTGCAGAGCATGCAGGCACGAGGCCCTGAGTTCAACACCCAGTACTGCAAAAAAAATAAAAGTACATATATTTTTGCTCTACTGCAGAAACAAATTCACTGAAAACCCCATAATCATCACTTTCCTGCCTCCTCTCTCCAAAGAAATAGGAAGTGAGGTCTGCCATCAACTCAAGCCTGACTCATACCCACCCTGCGTGTAACAGATGAGACCCTACCAGACACTGTGCCATGCAAGGCCCTATCAGCACTTCTCTGCTAGTCATAGGGTGTTCAATACTTAATTATTTCAGGAGTGAGATGCCAGGTCCTTATCCCTGTTCTGATTTAGTCTGGAAGCTCAGCTGAAACCTGTCCACATGGGTGGCCCTGCTGGGATCTGAGATACAGGGGGCACAGCTTTCAGCATCACAGCGACACACAAGCCCCCCACAGCACAACAAGCTGACAGGCACTTCAACTCTGTAATACCGCATAGTATCACATTGTTTTTAAAAGCAAAAGCTCACAAGTCCATTTCACCATCTGAATCCCAGTTCTATAACCAATTATTTAGTACCTCTGTTCCCTAAATTCCTTCTACCGAAAATGCATTAAGAGCAGCACCTAATTCAGAGTGCTGTTTTGTGCATGGAATAACTTAACACACATAAAACCCTTAAGACACAAAGAAAGCTCTACGTGTAAACCCTCGTGATTACCGAATACATTTTAGATCCCTCGAACCCCTGTGGAATCAATTTGCTAATTTAAATGAGATGCTGCCCTCAGAGAATCCCGTGTATTCAGTTTCTTACTCACTTAGTCATTTGTTGTTCATTTTCTCCAAAAGAGTTTGGAGGACATTGCACTAAGGAACGGCAAATAAACCCAAAGAACTAATAAGGCCTATTCTTTTTTTGTGTGTGTGGTACTGGGGTTGGACCCAGGGCCTCGTGCCTGCATGCTCTGCAAGTGCTGGACCACTGAGCTGCGCCCTCAGCCCAATTTTTTTTTTTTTTTTTTTTTTTTTTTTTTACTTTTTGAGACAGGGTCTCGCTGATTTATGCAGACTGCCTCTGATCTCGAACTTGCGATCCTCCCGCCTCCGCCTCCCGAGCCGCTGGGATGACAGGCGTGCGCCACTGCGCCCGGCTATAAGGCCTATTCTTGATACTAAGCGAGGATCTCACAGGGCTAGGGTAACCATAAGTGGAAGATGCTAATCTTTTTTCTCCTCTTATTCTATGTACATACAGTGAATTAGGGGTTTAATCACTTTATGCGAAAATATTTCAGGTAAGTTTTATTTGGCCTAGGGGGGAATAAAAAGGGTGCATATGGATGCACACTCCTGAAAAGGGATAAGACCCCAACACCCATTCCCCTTTGCCTGGTGTCCATGGTTAGCAGTTAGAGCACTGCTTCTGCTTGAACATTCTCCACTTGAAAAAAATAATTCAAGGCGGAGCAGAATTGTCAATGACGCCCAGGCGTGGGCTGATCTCTAACTGCGTTTGGTTTACCGGTCTGCAGCCTGCGATTCCTTGAGGTAACCTGGGGAGCGGCAGCGTGATTGGCTGCCAGATGTCAAGACGCGGAGTCCGTCCTGTGGAACACTCCCAGCCCATTTTGCTTTTACACCAGCCGATGAATATGGATAAGACCTTGGAATGGACCGTGGATATCTATCCACAGCAGAAACTTAATGTAAGTGGCATCTAAGTGATATTTATGTGCACATTTTGCTTACTTATTCTAAGCTAACGCACTCCAACTGCTAACCTTGACCCACTCCATCTAAATGAAGAGAAATCCAATTTATTATCTAATTTAAACACTTTTCTTTCCTTAGGGATCCCTGGAAAATCATGCCTGTCTCGCTGATGCTATTAAAAGCAGCATTGTAGTGAAATGTGCAATATGGCAATTGTTGTTGTTGTTGTTAGGTGCCGTCGAGTCGGTATCTGACTCATAGCGACCCTTTATACAACAGGGGAAACACTATTGTCAGTGCTTCTCTGCTGTTCATAGGGTTTTCAAAGGCAGGTTGACTTTTTTTTTGGGGGGGGAGGGAGTGGGTTTCCAGGTCCTTCTCCCAAGCCTACAGCACCTGGTGTTCCCAGGCAGTCTCCCATTCAGGTATTAACCAGGCCCAACCCTGCTTAGCTTCCGAGATCTGATGGGATCGGATGCCACAGGGCTACAGCGGCAGGCTAATAAGGCAATTATTATTTTTTTGTTAATTCCATTCGTCCAATAAAAAGACAGCCACCGGTTGCAATCGGGTGCATTGTCGCTAAGCAAGGGGAAGACAGCTGGAGAAAGCTCTCGTTCCCCAAGTCCACGGTGTGTGGTGAGGAAGTTCTGTCCCTTAGAAGGAGGGATTCCCTCAGCTCATCCTGGTCGCTAACCAGCACCTGAAGGGCCTCAACAATATCCAGTCCACACCGTCCTCTTGAGGAAACGCCTCACAGGTAATCAAGACGTTTGGGGCGATTCGTCCACCACAGAAGACAAAATGTCGCCACCCAAATCCATCTTGGCTCTGCGTTCAGAAGTCCAGGCCGATGGCATATGGGGATTAATCTATCGCAGCAGATGGCGCCTCTGATTTCCTGATGAAGTGATTATTGCTATTGCTCCTTCCCACATTCCCAGCTCCAGGCAGGCACCGGGTCAGGTGAACTCTGTTTGGGGGATGTCCCTCAAGCCCCCATCTTCTCCAGGGGACCGACATCCACCGGGCTCCTCTGGGCTCTTGCTGCCTGACCTCTGACATTTCTGCATCCATGTGATCTCTAGACTCCATTCCTGTCCCTCTCTCCATTCTCTGAACAAAGGCCTTGACCAGATGACCTCTGTCTACAGGGCAAGCAACTGGCCTGGAATGGAAGCGATATCTTCCACATCTCATCTCTCCATCATTACCTCCAAATTCTGCGTTTTATAAAACCTTAGCTCTGTGCAGGTGATACGTACTGCACCCCAAATCACCACGGCAGTGGCCTCTGCGAGAGTGTGCTGACCCTGAGCTCTGTGGAAGGTCCTGTCTCTTGACCTCTGCAGTCCTAAGATCTCATTCATCTTCACTAAGACTACAAAGTCCATTCGATGGGCCTTCTGAAAACACTGGCCATCTTTAATCAAGTCAAGAATTCAGCTCTGAGAGCTGGCATCTACCATGGCTCTGTGGAACTTCAGTCTGCTCTGATGAATTCTTAGATTTCTTGCAGGCATTCTAAGATCCTTCTCAACTTGACCATCTGCTACTTAAGGCACAGACTCTACACCTGAAATTCCCTGGACCTTTTACAAGTGGCCTGTAGATAACAAAAAATTTGCTCACTATGATATTAAGATGGGAGAAGGACATGGCAGCCCACTCCCAAAGCAATCCTGAAACAGCCAGCCATTGAAAACCCTATGAATAGTAGAGGAGCACTGACATAGTGCCAGGCACAGCACAGTGTTGGGGAGGGTTTTGTGTGTTGTACATCAGGTCACTATGAATCGAACCTGACTTGATGGCACCTAACAACAGCAACATGATATTAAAAGAAATATGGAACTGAGGATATAGCTTGGTGATAGAGTGCCTGTGTAGCATGCATCAGACCCTAAATTCTAGATTTGAGCCTCAGCACTGAGAGAGGGACAGAGAGGGAGAGCAAGGGAGAGGAGGAGGGAGAGAATATCTTCCCTTTTTGGTAAATAGCTCCATTGAAAAGCAAAAAGTGCAGCTAGGGTGTAGCTCAGTGGCGGAGCACTTGTCTAACATGAGCAAGTCCCAGGGTTTGATCCTTAGCACTGGAAATAAGTAAAAGAAAGAAAGAAAACCCAAAATTATATACATACATTTGTTGTTTGCTGTTAGGTGCTGTCGAGTCAGATCTTATACATGGTGACCCTCACAGGGTTTTCAGTGGCTGACTGCTTCTGGAGTGGACTGCCATAGCCTTCTCCTATTACTGCAGTGCTGGGGATTGAACCCAGGCCATCATAGAGTGCAGAACAGGCACTCTACCAACTGAGCTAAACCTAAGCCCATAGATAGATAGATAGATAGAGATACAGAGTATACATACAACACACACACACACACACACACACACACACACGCATTTCTCATAAGATAGTGCACATAATTATTTCCCTAGTAGGCCATGACTTTTAGCAATGTTTTGGTTCTTAAAAACTCACTTTACAAGCTCAAAATTTTCCTTAAGAAATTCAGATGCCTCTCTATCACTTTCTTTGCAGATTTCTTTTTCAAAACACAGTGTATTGATCTGAGCCTATGGAAGTCTCAAAATAAACAAACCCCTTGTGTATTTTGAAAGGAATTTCCCATTTATAGATGAAAAAGCACCATTTAAAGACATGGAATAAAGAAATGAGGGAAATAGGGTCATGGGAAGTAACCCAAGTTCTTTTGACAGACAGAAGATGTTGTTATTGTTAGGTGCCATCGAGTCAGTATCCAACTCACAGAGACCCTGTGTACAACAGGCGAAACACTATTGCCAGTGCTTCTCCACTGTTCATAGGGTTTTCAATGGCAGATTGTTTTTTGGGAGTGAGTTGCCAGGTCCTTCTCCCAAGCCTACAGCACCTTGTGTTCCCAGGCGGTCTCCCATCCAAGGACTAACCAGGCCTGACCCTGCTTAGCTTCCGAGATCTGATGGGATCGGATGCCACAGGGCTATGGCTGTAGGTTTTGATGGAAGATATCATCATCTAAAAAGTAGTTTTACTTTTGTTTCTCTAGAAGCTCAAGGTATTTACTTGTATACACACTGCTCAGAGAAACTTAGGACTAAACTTGGCATCAGTCAAAATCATTTAACTTTTAATAACAAATATAATTTAGGGAACAGGAAAGACCTCGCTCATGGCATTATGTCGATTAGCATTGCCGATACAGATGACATTACTGTATAGCTAACTTCCTGCGTTCTGTACACAATACGCCCACATGTTGCAACCAGAATACACCAACATGAAATACTCCCTGCCTCTGCTTTTCTGGAAAAGCAGAAAAGGTACCAGTGTCAAAGCTCTGCTGCGGGGGGACCGAGTGAGCTGAAGAATTCTATCACCAACTTTTGGAGGCACAGGGAAAGAAAACACAGCCTAACAGAAGCCAGATGTCAGCTCTGCCCTTTGGTGCAACACCAGTTACTTGGGAGGACGAGGCAGGGAATCGCAAGTTGGAGTCCACGGGCAGCCTGCACAATGTAAGGAAACCCTGCCTTAAAATGTTGTTGTTGTTGGGTGCCATCGAGTCATGCCTGACTCATAGCTACCCTCACAGGGTTTTCAATGGCTGATTATTTCAGGATTACCTTGGGAGTGTGTTGCCACGTCCTTCTTCCATTTTGCAGGGCTGGGAATCGAACTCGGGACCTCAAAGACTGCAGAGCAGCGCTCTACCAACTGACCTAAATCCCAGCCCCTTCCCCCAAAATAAAATATAGAAAAGGGGGTGGGGGTGCAGATCAGTGGTGGAGCATCTGCCCAGCATGCGTGAGGCCCTGGGTGCAACCCCTACTACTGTGAAAAAAAAAAAGCCAAATGCTTATAAATATTGACAAGGATAAGTAGATCATAGAGTACTGAAAAAAGTTACTCATGTCAACCACGTCCCATTAAAATCCTGAACTTTCTAGGAGACATTACCCTCGGAACGGTGTTAAATTCAACAGTTACCAAGCACTATATCTGCTAGCTTTGAACACAGGTTGGAATGAACATAAAGAGCTTGCACGTCTATAAATAGCAAAATACAGAGAATCAAAGACAGAACAGAGGCAGGTCTACGCAGAGAGCCAGTATTCACTATGATCAGGAGTACAGATTCACAGGACCCAAAAATACTATTCTAGCAGGATCAGTGTTTGACTCAAGCCGGGTGTGGTGGCCTACGCCTGTCATCCTAGCAATTCAGGAGGCGGAGGCAGGAGGATCGCAAGTTTGAGGCCAGAGGCAGTCTATGTAACTTAGCGAGACCCTGTCTCAAAAAGTAAAAAAATGGGCTGGGGGTGCAGCTCAGTGGTCCAGCACTTGCAGAGCATGCAAGCGCGAGGCCCTGGGTTCAAAATTAAAAATAAAATAAAATAAATAAAAAATTAAAAACTATTTGATTCAAACTCTCTAAACCAAGCTCATGTTCTCAGACCAAAAGGATCTGGAACAGTGTCCGTTTTACTCCAAAGTAAGCTAAGTCAATATCATATCCATTAAGACCTAGAAAACAGTCCAGGACACACAAACACCCCGTGAGCAGTCCCCAAATGCTGGCCTTTGTCTCTTTTTCACCCAAATTCTATGCAGTGGGGTGGCAGAGTGCTAAAAATCTGAGGAAGAATAAATTCCTCGAATCACAAATAGAAACGCGCCTTGGCTCCTTTCTAGCAACGCTGCGAGTTTCTGGTACCGTGTTCTCTTATCAGCACAATGATGAGAAAGTATTCCCATACTTAGTGGCATCTCATAATGGTAGGCAGTTTTAAAACAGAAATTATTTTGAACCTCTAAGAAATCTGTCAAAATTTCCCAGAGTTAAAAAAAAAAAATGACCTGCAGTAGACGGGGGCCGTGACCCGGAGGTCCAAGTGTTAACTCTAAGAAAGTGACATGAGCCATCTGCTGACAGCTGAGCAAGACATCATTTTTACACCCTATGTGGAACAGATAATGGACTTCGAAATGAATATTCAGTGTACCTGGCTTCAGTACCATGTGGAAATTCACAAAGAGACACAGGAAAAAAAAGGCCAGGTGCGGTGGCGCACGTCTGTCTTCCCAGCGGCTTGGGAGGTGGAGGCAGGAGGATCGCAAGTTCGAGACCAGAGGCAGTCTGTGTAACTTACGGAGACCCTGCCTCAAAAAGTAAAAAGAATGGGCTGGGGGCGCAGCTCAGTGGTCCAGCACTTGCAGAGCATGCAGGCGAGGCCCTGGGTTCAACCCCCAGTACTGCAAAAAAAAAAAAAAAAAAAAAGAAAAAAGAAAGAAAAGAAAAAAAAGACCTTCTTTCCAGTGAGACTATCCATGAATGCATGACTCCAGTCTCTTCTCTATACTACTGTGCTCAAATTATCTCCACCCAAATTCTGCCTTCGTGGTTTTAATTGCTTGTAAGTCATTTTGATGTGAATGCCCCAATAGTACATAAAACACTGTACAATTTAATCAAACTCACAAGGAATCCGTGTGCCCCCCTGAGCCAGGGGGCTCAGTTCACAGGACAGAGAAAGGGTGCTACGGATTTGTAAAGTGGTTTGTTATTTTTATTCATGCCAGTTTCCAGTCTCAAATTCCCCAATTCCGTTTCACGGCAACAGGATTCTTTTCTTCCCTTTTTTCTTTTCTTTCCTTTTCCCTCCCTCCCTCCTTTCCTTCCTTTCTTTCTTTCCTTCTTTCTCTTTCTTTTTCTTTCTTTCTCTCTTTTTCTTTTCCTTCCTTTCTTCCTTCCTTTTCTTTCTCTTTCCTTCTTCCTCGTTAAATGAGTCTTAGTAAGCTCTTCCCTTCCATCAGCTCTCATTAAATCCTCCCCAAATATCTCCATTCTTTTCTCAAAAACCCTGTCCAGTTATCTCTCTGGATGCTACAACCTTCAGAAGTGATCACCTTATATATGTGGGCCATCGACTATGTCTTCTATGTCCGCACAGTTCGCCAGCTGTGTCTTCAGCTGGTCTTTCAGCTAACCTGACTGCTTCCACAGGATTAGGGTTCATAAACAGCTTGGCTCGTTTCTATAAACCCAGCCCAGCTCAAAACTCTTACAGCAACTCTACGCCCCCCCGCCTCCTTCAGTGGGTCTGTAAATAGGGACTACCCTACACGTCACTCCTTACCACCTATGGAAATTCCCTTAAAGCTCCTCTGGATCACGTCTGTCCTAACGCTACCCACACAAACTCGTTTTTGATGCTCTACTGAAGACAAAACAATCCATACTAGCACCTGTTCTCAATATCATATTGATTCTTATAATACTGTCTTGCTTCAAAAAAAAATTTTTTTTTTGCATAGGAACCTGAACAAAGATGAAATTCCAGGTGGCTACAGCTGAAAGTGCTGGAAGCTATATATGACAGTGGGTGAGATCTAAACTCTGACAACACAGAGGGGTAAAGAGGGAGAGAACTAGAGAAAAAGAAAAGATGCAAGTCTATGAAAATCCCATAATGAATCTCACTATACTGTTGTTGTTGTTGTTGTTGTTGTTGTTGTTGTTATTGTTGTTGTTGTTAGGTGCAGTCGAGTCGGTATCCGACTCATAGTGACCCTCTGTACAACAGGCAAAACATTATTGTCAGTGCTTCTCTGCTGTTCATAGGGGTTTCAACAGCAGATTGATTTTTCAGAGTGGGTTGCCAGGTCCTTCTCCCAAGCCTGCAGCACCTGGTGTTCCCAGGGGGTCTCCCATCCAGGCACTAACCAGGCCTGGCCCTGCTTAGCTTCTGAGATTTGACGGGATCAGATGCCACAGGGCTATGGCCGCAAGCATATGTGACCACAGGCAAGCCTTTTAACTTCTGCACCTAAGTATCGTCACATGGAAAATGAGGGTAATGATATCTAGTTTATGTGGTTCTAAGAATCAAATGAGGTTACAAATATGTAACAAGTGCTCAGAAGAATGCCTGGCACAGTCAATGACACAATTATGTTTAGTTATTTTTGTATTCATTCTGGGCATTGTTGTCATTGTCTTTCTCTGTGTGTCTCTTTCTCTCTCTGCCTCCACAACCCTTCTAATCTGTCTCAATTCCTCTCTCTTCTCTCTCGCAGCCAAGATTGGGCAAAAAGTTTTCTATCCTCATCACTTGTCCTTCAGGACACCCCATACCCTCCACGCCATTCTAGCGAAACTGTCCTTGTCAAAATCAACCGTGGCCTCTTTGCGGCTATGCCCACTGATACTTCTCGGTTGTTTTAGCTGAGCGACGTCATTTTCTTCTTTCTCTTTTTCCTCCCTCCTCTTCCTCCCTCCCTTCCCTTGGCCTGTGCGATGCCACGTTCTCTTGGATTTCCTTCTTACATCTGTGATCCTCTTCATCTCCTTTACCTTCCACTTCCTTGACCCTCAGTTTGCCCTCAGCAACCCCAGGGCTCTGTCCTGGACTCATTTCTCATCTTGCATTTAGAACAGCTTCCCAATGCCACCCGTCACCACCCTTATGGTGATGTTGTGCCCACCGTGTCCCCTAGAGTCCATCCAGAACTCTTTGAGCACCTGCTGTGTCTACCAGACATTTCCACCCCTGTTTTCCACCTCAAAATCTGCATGTCAAAGCTCCCTGCACCCCTCACCCTCTGCACCCCCAGATCCTGCTCTGCACCCTGGGTTCCCGCACACTGAGAACTGCAGCTGTCTCACCACCTGGTGGCCCAAGTCAGGGACGCGTGTGTTTAGCCCTCTCCTGCATCCCATTTCCCAGGACCTGCCACTCCACTCTCTTACGACTCCCGTCCCTGCTACTTCTTTCTGTGAAGGACCACTATTTCATGTCATCTGCCACTGCTTTTCCACAGGATTCCTGCGGCAGATTCCTAACGCAGACCTATGCACCCAGCGTTGCTGTTTCCCTTAGTTGCTGCCCACTCTACAGTCGGATTCAACTTTCTAAAAATGAGACTTCATCCGACAGCTGAAACCTCCCCACATCTCCCGCTACTGTGTGGATAAAGCACACGCTTTTTTTTTTTTTTTTTTTTTTTTGCGGTACTGGGGGTTGAACCCAGGGCCTCGCGCCTGCATGCTCTGCAAGTGCTGGACCACTGAGCTGCGCCCTCAGCCCTTTTTTTTTTTTTAATTTAATTTTATTTTTTGAGACAGGGTCTCGCTAAATTTCGCAGACTGCCTCTGGTCTTAACCTGGAGATCCTCCTGCCTCCGCCTCCTGAGCCACTGGGATCACAGGTGTGCGCCACCACACCTGGCTGAGCACACACTCTTCAGGGATCATCTTCGTGGGGATTCTGCCTGCCCCCCAGCCTTGCCTCTAGAGGTTCCCATCCTCAGACTCTAAGCTGACCCCCAATGAACGACCTGCAGCTTCCTGCAGGGATTTTTCTCCCAGAAGAGTCTCCTTTCTCTGCCTGGGATTGGTCTCTTGTGTGACTCCTCTGCCCCGCTACCTGACTCCTATTTCATCTTTTGCATTAGATTCAGATGTCATCTCTTCACTAACCCATCCCTGGCTGCCCACCTTCAAATTACTCGTCATTTGTGCCTTCTGGACGCCCCCACTATTGCAATTCTTGCTGTCTCATAATTACTCCGTGTCCTTCTCATAGACTGGATTAGTTAAGGACTCCTTCTTCAGCATTCTATGCCCAGTTACAGCAGAGTAAGTGATACTCAAGAGGCTGCTCGACCTGCATTTATTAAGCAAGTATGTAAGCAATCCTAAGCGCAGCTCTCAGTGCACAACTCACCTCTTCATAATAGTTTGGGCTTCAAAAAAGAAATCCGTGTTCACCCAGGTGCCATAGAACATGCCTGTAATCTCGGTGACTTGGGAGGCTGAGGCAGGAGGATCATGAATTGGAGGCCAGAAGCAGCCTGTACAACTTAGTGAGACCCTGTCTCAAAATAAAAAATAAAATACAGGCTGGGGTTGCAGCTCAATGGTAGGGTGTTTCCCTAGCGTGCACGAGGCCCTGGCTTCAACTCCCCAGGACTGCAAACAAACAAAATTGAGACTCATGACCAGCTTCTAAGATAACACAATGTCTCAGGAGAAGAGGACAATGTCAAGAGAATTAATAGTGCCACTCTAGCCAATAAGGAAGAATTGTTGGTAAAGGTACTGGGGAGTGAGGAAATGAAAGAAAACTCAAGGGTGAGTGATCACGTCATCTTGCAGTTTATAATAGTGAAAAAGGGGGATGTTGGGAATTCTTAACCATGCACATGTATGTGCATATATATATATATATATGGTTGCTGTTGTTAGGTGCTGTCAACTTGGGTCCAACTCATAGCAACCCAATGTACAACAGAACAATACATTCCCCAACACCGTGCCACACCCAGCACTGTGTTAGGCTTCTCAGCTATTCATAAGGTTTTCAAAGGCAGATTGTCTCTGGGAATGGGATGCCAGATTCTTCTCCTGTCTTTTGCATTGCTAGAGATTGAACCCAGAGCCTCAGTGTGTGCAGAGCAAGCATTCTACCAACTGAGCTAAACCCCAGCCCATATATAGATCTTTTAAAAGTGAAAGTAATATTTAGGTCATACTAAGAACTATAAAACTTCCCCTACAACTTGGCCCGGTTTTCCATCCCACAGAAATTCATCCTAAAGCAATTATTCAAAAGAAGAAAAATACCACAAAGATATCTCCATGTAAAAATGCCACAAAAATGCCACCATGTAAAATGGTCTCATTTGTAACAAAAAGAAAAACAAAGCCAGAAGCAACAAATGGTCACATGAGGCAAACTATCATGTAAATTGTAAGATTACTTTTAAATGACATTGAATTTTTTAAAAACACAAAAGCATATGTGAGAAATAATGTATACACTATGGCTCCAACTATAAATTATAAATGATTATATGTGAAATATGTGTGTCAATAAAAGGATCATAAAGAGAACTAAGAATGGAGCTCAGTGGTAGAGTGCTTGCCCAGCATGTGTGAGGCCTTAAATTTGATCCCCAGCACTGAAGAAGGAGGAGGAGGAGGAGGAGGAAGAGGAAGAAGAAGTAGAAGGAGGAGGAGAAGGAGAAGAATTGCTATAAATTTAGACTTAGAATTTAGATTTGCTATAAATTTAGATTTTCTATAAATTTATTTTGGGGAAAAGACCTGGCAACCCCCTCCCAAAAATCAATCCACCATTGAAAACCCTATGAACAGCAGAGAAGCACTGACAATAGTGTTGCGCCTGTTGCACGTAGGGTCACTATGAGTTGGATACTGACTCAATGGCACCTAACAACAACAACAATAAATTTATGTTAAAAATGAACAAACTGAAAGCTTAAAAACAGCATGATACCAATAAATAACTAAAATTTTGACACCTAATGATGTGTTTAAAAACGTAATTATCAAATTGCTAACAATTTCAAAGGGAAGAATAAAGTACAGTGGTTAAGGGTAAAGTGATAATTCTTTGACCATCTTCAATATACTAAGTACTTTAAAACATTTTATTTTGTTGTTGTTAGGTGCTGTTGAATGAGGTCTGACTCACAGTAACCCTATGTACAACAGAACAAAATACTCCCCCATAATGTGCAATGCCCTATACTATGTCAGTGCTTCTCTGCTAGTCATAGGTTTTTCAGTCTTTGTTGTTGTTGTTAGGTGCCATCCAGTCGGTGTCCGACTCATAGCGCCCTTACGTACAACAGGTGAAACATTACTATCAGTGCTTCTCTGCTGTTCATAGGGGTTTCAATGGCGGATTGATTTTTAGGAATGGGTTACTGGATCCATCTCCCAAGCCTACAGCACCTGGTGTTCCCAGGTGACCTCCTATCCAAGGACTAACCAGGCCCAACCCTGCTTAGCTTCTGAGGTCTGACAGGATCGGACGCCACAGGGCTACAGCTGCAGGCTTTCAGTCTTTAGTCCTTACAAATTACTGTACAAAGTATGCACTGTTATTCCATTTGACAGACGAGGGCTTCAGGTCTCAGCAAGGCTAAATGGCTGATCTGAGACTCGAAGCCACCGGGCAGCACAGTCAAAGTCAAACCCAAGTACTCTTTGCTTCTGACCTGCAAACTCTCTAATACCTTGTCCTGCTCCTGCCATTATTTCATAATTTTGATCTGAACAAACAAGCAAAAATATGGATGCAAACAGAGAGGAAAATAAAATAGAAAGGAAGTAAACGAATTGTAGATAAGACATACAGGCTTCCAAATTAGCCACCGTCTATAAAGGCTGTCACGACAAATATCTTTTCGTCCATCATCTTACCTCTCATTTCCTTAGAAAATGTGGTTATAGAAGGTGCATGTTTATTTGCCCATTCATGGGAGCCTCACATGGTACCATGTTGTTGTTGCTCATTGTTAGGTGCCATCGAGTTGTGTCTGACTCATAGCGACCCTCATAGTGTTTTCAATGGCTGACTGTTTCGGGATTGCCTTGGGAGTGGATTGCCACGTCCTTCTCTCATTTTTGTGGTGCTGGGAATTGAACTTGGGACCTCAGAGACTGCAGAGCGGCGCTCTACCCACTGAGCTAAATCCCAGCCCCAGCACAGCACCCTAGACAGTTAGAACCCAAGACGCTTGTTCCCTGCACCCCAGCAGGAGGGAATGGGGACCCACTCAGCTGGTCCAAGCCTCTGCTGATCTCAGATCAGGGAAGACAGTGGAAGGTGTTGAGAGTTCATTCTGGGACCACCCAGGGCCCAGTGGGCACCCCTCAGTGGCCACAGCCGCGTCCTTGGGACAATATTCTGAGCCTGAACTTGCCTGTGGCTGGGTCCTGAGCCTGCTGCCCTCCTCGCCCCACTCAGCCCAAGTCTCCAGGATTCCCATCCACCCTGGAGCTACCGATCTCCCTGCCCACGTCTATTGCTTTTCTGCTTAAGTTCACTAAAGTCGATTTCTATTGATTGCCAAGAGCCCTGGCTGGTAAAACAGTGTAAGAGAACACGGGGCCAAACGATGGGAAATTATTTTGCTGTTTCTTTTTCTTCCTGTTTCTTCCATCAGAAAGAAGGATCCTCTAGCCAGAGGAGAGAAAAACTGAATAAACCTCAACATAGAATGATAAGCGAGCATCTATCTACTTTAACAGAAGCCAGGTTTCTAGACTAAGGGAAACCACGTCCAGACTGCTAGGACAATTTACTCATGAAACTAGACAAGTACATTCCTTCATCTTAAAAGAAATAATCATGTGGCTAGAAGTGTCCCATATGTAGGTGTGATCACCTCTAGATTCTCCAGAAAAGGGAAAACAGAGGATTTTATATAGTACAGGTCGTCTCTTTACTCCTTACCAAAGTTTAGAGTTAGTTAACTTCAGAGGACTGTAAGCACATGGTCCTGCCAGTACACAACAAAAATAGTAGTGGCTTTTCGTTGGTATGTTTTTCTTTCTTGTTCTGCATTTTCCACAAGTATATTCTATAATGATGGGAGGTGGACCCGGCAACCCCCTCCCAAAAATTAATCCGCCATTGAAAACCCTATGAACAGCAGAGAAGCACTGACGATAGTGTTTTGCCTGTTGTACGCAGGGTTGCTATGAGTCGGACACCGACTCAACGGCACCTAACAACAACAACATTCTATAATGACTAGTTAATCCTTTCAAAATGGAAGAAAAGTTACAGTTCAAATCATATCATACCATACACACCTCTTACCCTTCTGAGAGCTGGTCTCCTAGAAGATGGGTAGACTGGCACAGACATTCTGATAGCGCTTTCAACAAAGTACTTAACAAAATCCAGTGGACAGGACAGAAACGTGCGGAATAAATGCTAGAAAAGTTAGAAGACTTTGAGGCGGAATGATATTACAGCTAGACAGACTCACAGTGGGATGTGCCGTCATTTTCAAATGTTCTGTATTAATGAATGAATGTCAATTTGCAGGAAAGGAAGAACTCCAGAGGCTGACTAGACATTTCTGTGGTAGATCTGGCTCCACACTAGTTATAATAACTGGAAGACAAAGAACACAAGTTTAATACTGTTTTCCAGGTGGCCCAAAGAAGAGCTCGGCTTATACAGAACAACAAAGTGACTCTATAGGATCCAAGGCAAGACTTAAAAAAATGTAATTGGGCTAAATGTAAAGTTCAAGACGAGCCTGAGAAATCAGTTAGGTTAGTAAAGAGAAAGAGAGTCAAGCTAGATAATAATGCACTAATGATTCGTGAAAAAACATCTAAGGATTGGAGCTGACCAGGGGGTTAATAGCATGGACCATCTCGGAAGGGGTATTGTATTCAAAGGAGTCAGGAGATGTGGGTGGGTGATGTGTCGGCATAAAACAGCCCTACTCTGCCAGGTTGGAGAATCATACTTTTAATTAGGAAGTTTGTTAATTAAAAAATAATGGAAAAGAAGGCAACCAGGATAGGGGGCGAGAAGTAGATTTAGAAAGTAGTGGCTATAAGATCCAATGCATCCTTGAAAGGCAGGAAGGAGGAGAGGAAGCAATATCTGACTTTCAAACTAGGTCTTATGCACAAAAGTACAGATTTCCCAGTGAACCAAAAGGAATAGAGCCGGGAGTGATGGCGCACGCCTGTCATCCCAGTGGCTCGGGAGGTGGAGGCAGGGGGATCGCAAGTTCGAGACCAGAGGCAGTCTGTGTAACTTAGTGAGACCCTGTCTCAAAAAGTAAAAAAATGGGCTGAGGGTGCAGCTCAGTGGTCCAGCACTTGCAGAGCATGTAGGTGCGAGGCCCTGTGTTCAAACTCTAGTACCAAAAAAGGAAAGAAGGAAGGAAGGAAAAGACAAGCAAATGATTATTTTCCCTATTCCAGAAGTTTCATTAGTGCCATCCTCTTAATATAAATTATTGTTGTTGTTGTTAGGTGCCATCGAGTCAGTATCCGACTCATAGCGACCCTCATAGGGTTTTCAATGGCTGACTGTTTCGGGATTGCCTTGGGAATGGATTGCCAGGTCCTTCTCCTATAATTGTTGTTGTTGTTAGGTGCCGTCGAGTTGGTATCTGACTCATAGCGACCCTCATAGGGTTTTCAATGGCTGAGTGCTTCGGGATTGCCTTGGGAATGGATTGCCAGGCCCTTCTCCCATGTATGTGGTGCTGGGAGTTGAACTCGGGACATCAGAGACTGCAGTGCAGTGCTCTACCCACTGAGCTAAATCCCAGCCCCTTCTCCCAAAATATAAATTACTATTTGATAATTATAAAACTATGCTGCAGGATTCAATCAGAAGGCGTTTTTCCCCTTGTAGATGATAAAAGTTTAAAATAGTAAGACAATGAAAATATTCCTGTTTTCTGTTTTTTTGTAATTACAAACTACCTCCTGAGTTCTTCTAGGATTACCACTTCGCCCCATAAAGGACCAACATCTTAATGAGGTGCTGCTGGAATTGGGATAACCAAGGAGGAAACTGAGTCAGGGAGAATCGTCGTTTGGTGCTGGATCTGACCCCTTACTCTTAACCACAACTTTTAGTAGGTTTTCTAGAGACTTCTTAATTCACTGACAGGAGAGAACGTGTCCCCTGTGAAGCTCCCACCCTTGGAGGGCAATGCCTCCCCGCGTTCTCCTTTGTCACGAGTGACACGCCTATGGAAAGAAAGCGCGCAATTTCCCATTGCAGAAAAACGCAGACACAAGTACGAGGCAGGAAGTAAAGGATGCGGAAGCCAGGGAGCTGCCTCAGCTTTGAGTCCTGCCACGCAGGCCGTGCTTCCTGCGACCACGTGAAGATTAATCTCATCACAAAAGCATGAATATGATTCCCTAGAACACGTAGTTCGAACTCCTCCATGAGAACGTTACTGACCACTGCTCGCAGGATGTGAGCCCCAGAGCCTGGTGGCGTACCGGCCTCAGATAGCCTGATTTGTCTGAGTCCCATATTCTTGTGATTATAATAACAGACTTTTAGGGCCAGGAAGGATCTTAGAGTCCACAGCCACGAATGTTAATTCCAGCCCGTTCTGTACTGACACTGAACATTCTGTTGTTGTTGTTAGGTACCGTCGAGTCAGTATCCAACTCATAGCAACCCTCTGTACAACAGGGGAAACACGATTGTCAGTGCTTCTCTGCTGTTCATAGGGTTTTCAATGGCAGATTGATTTTTTGGGAGTGGGTTGCCGGGTCCTTCTCCCAAGCCTACAGCTTCTGGTGTTCCCAGGTGGTCTCCCATCCAGGTACTAACCAGGCCCGACCCTGCTTAGCTTCTGAGATCTGATGGCATCGGATGCCACAGGGCTACCACTGCAGGCTGAACATTCTGTTAACGAATACAAATAATGCGGATCCTGACAGATTGAATCATAAAGGCTCAAGCTAAAAGCCAACTTGGAGTTGACTGACTCCCTGACGGTCTTACTTCTGAAGGAGAAGTGGACTTGAATGAGCATAGGTCTGACAATTACCATCTAATGAATAGAAATCCCCATTTTCTGTGTTGATCAGAGACAGGAAGATGGTAGAAATAAACAGGGACAAAGGGAAAAACTATTCATTGTGAAAACTACCTCATTCCAGGCAAACACCATCCTCATGAAAACGCCAGTTATTCATTCCTTCCTTCCCCAAGCCGTAACCTTACACTTCCTTATAAAAGACAAATCTAATCCGATCCAAAACAAGACAGAACAAACCTTTAAAAACTCACTAACCTCGAGCAAAGCCCAAAGCCCCGAGCTGGCTGTCACAAGCCTTCCTCATCAAGTCCCTGGCTCCATCAGGATCACTGGTAAATGGGGACCCCGTGTATTCATGGCACTCAGAAACCTTTTCCCACCTTTAGTGACTCTTGCCCACGACCTGTCACCCTCTCATGCTGTGGGGGCTCGCATGTTGCTGTGGTGCTGAAAGCTGTGCCACTGGGATCTCAAGTCCACCCGTGGTGGACAGGTTTCAGCTTAGCTTCCAGATTAAGACAGACTACACCAAAGGACCTGGCAGCCCATTCCTGAAACAATTTTTTTTGTTGTTGTTGTTAGGTGTCACCGAGTCAGGTCTGAGTCATAAAGACCCTCATAGGGTTTTCAGTGGCTGATTGTTTGGCGATTGGTTTTGGGAGTGGACTGCCAAATCCTTCTCCCATTTTTGTGCTGCTGGGTATTGAACCCTGGTCTTCAGAGACAATTCGCCATTGAATTCCCTAGGAATATCAGTCAAAAAAGGTGCCAGAAAATGAACCCCCCAGGCTGGAAGGCATTCAAGAAATGACTAGGGAAGAGTTGCCTCCTCCAAGTAGTTAATCTTAATGACAGGAGTGGAGTAAAGCCCCTGGGACCTCCTTTTGCTGATGCGGCATGACTTAAAATGAGAAGAAACATAGTGGCTGCAAAAATGGGCCCAAACAGAAAAAGATGGTGTGCATGGCACAGTGCCGGGGAGTCTTTCATTCTGTTGCACACTGGTTTGCTGTGACGATGGCACCTAAGAACTGACTCTCATTTCTCAGAGAAGCAAGCCTCTTCCCTGAGTCTCTGAGCTTGCATACCACTGACCTCTCCACTTACAACCCCAGCTTCTCTGAGTCTGTTCATTCTTCTGGTCTCAATTTGCACATCATGACCAGGACAGAAGTCCCTCCTCTGTTCTCCATGCCACTAACACTCCACCATACCACCACCAGACAGCAAAAGCTTTAATCTCCCAGTCACAGTTTGTCCCTGTCACCTCTGTACTGCTCAGAACTAAAGAGACTGTCTATACCTCTTCTGAGTGCCTCAATAAATAAAGAGAGATAAGAAACTAACAAGCATGAGCAGGAATCCAACAAGCTGGCCGTGGACCTTCCGGGGGTCCGTTCTATTCAACACAGAAGTGGAAAGGAAAGATTTTCTCTTCTTACACATGATGTTTACAAGCTACCTAATTTTGCTTCCTGAGTACATAGGAATAGGATAGAGATCTATGTGAGAAGAGATACATATGTGAGAAGCAAATTCAAACACAGTTAGCAAGTTAAATCAGAATGGAATAACTCTCAAAGATAAGTAGAATCTCCCTCCTAGAGTTATTAGCGCCAATATGCAAGACGCTCCCAGGGGGGAGTCTGGCTCTCCTAGAGGAACAATAACTTTTTTTTCACAGGAGCAGAGTCTAATCAAGTGTGTAAACGCTGCAATGCACCAAATGGCAGAGGAAAATTAATGTCCCTCGTGTGGCCTCCCATGGTCTCTTACCACTGAGAAGTAACTTAGGCACTGAGCTGAGTGGGGATCATTGGAAACAGTTATGCAAAACCTATGAACATAAAGACCTTTGCTTGATGCGAAGGTTAGGATTTCACGATCTTTTTTAGGGACCCCTGAGTAAAACATCAAGTCGTATCCACAAAGGGCTCAAAAAAGAATAAAGAAGAAAAGAAAGGGCAGAAAAGAAAAAGTAAAAGAAGAAAGAAAAAAAGAAAGGGAGAAAGAGAAAAAATCCAGTCTATAATCTCTGTGGTTGTCTTGTGTTGGCTTCAAAATACTACTGGAACGGTAATTTCCATTTATATATTTTATTGAGTTAATTCTCCCCTTGTGAAAAAATTAACATAAGCACAGCTATTTTTGAGGCCAATTGCCTCCCTAAAAATACACAAAAATGATGCTGGGCATGGTGGCTACTCAGGAGGTGGAGGCAGGAGGATCACAAGTTCAAGACCAGAGGCAGTCTGAGTAACTTAACGAGACTCTGTCTCAAAAAGTAAAAAAAAGGGCTGGGGGTGCAGCTCAGTGGTTCAGCACTTGCAGAGCATGCAAGCATGAGGCCCTGGGTTCAACCCCCGGTACCACAAAAAAAAATACACACACACACACACACACACACACACACACACACACACACACACAAATGAAAACTCTGCCACCACCCATATGAGCAGAATCCTGAAGAAGCCATTGCAGATGCTAGCGAGATAACTTGACTTTTAAGCACCTATTGCTTTCTGACCACAGAGTCAGCAATAAGTAGCAAAAACTCGCAAAAGGTAGCATCAAAAAAGAAGAAGAAGAAGAAGAAGAACAAGAAGAAGAAGAAGAAGAAGAGGAGGAAGAAGAAAGGAAAAAAACCCTATTTGCTTCATGATAGCTACTCTGGGGAACTTGGGTTTGTACCACATCAAGGTCTCTCGTTCTCTGAGATCGCAGAGAATTCAATGCCCTCCATCACCATTGCAGATGATCCTCTGCAGTAATTTTTCCCGTCCAACATACAAAGTTCACTGGATGACACAGTAAGACCTTGGAAGTCTCCTCTCCTCACGCGTCAAGCTTCACTCTGACTTTTTAAATAAAACTGTTGGTGAAACCAACAAAGACCCCCACACACACAGACACACACACACACACACACACACACACACA
>VMDO01000933.1:185349-197055 GCA_007922755.1 Pedetes capensis | reverse complement strand
AGAATGAATGCAGTCAATTTGTCCCACTGTTCTTGGAACAAAAAAACCCTATTGCAACCACAGCCTTTTCAACAGCTGATTGGCAGCCCGGTCCCTGTCCTCCTCTGCCGAGTTGTCAGGAGCGTTCAACATGATAACGAGCCTGTCACCATATTCAAATAGCCCCGTGACAGCGCGTTTTGTGACTGTGACGTCCACTGCGTAGGGTCTGTCAAAAGGCACCTTTCAGAAACTGAAAAGAAATGCTTTCCTGATGATCCACCTAATTTCTCCCCAGATAAAAGAGGGAGATTTTCCATCAGATTTTGTCAGTGGAGTTGTGTGCATTTATCTCTTCAAATGCTCCTGTTTTCTTTCTTTCTTTCTTTCTTTTTTAATGGACGTAAATTTAGATTTGTCAGTGATGGAGAAAATATGATGGATGGAGCACATTTTCTCTTCTGGGAAGCTGAGTCCATCGGGTTATGACAGAGGAAAGAGAAGAAGAGGGAAGAAAAGGAAAATCCTGGTACTTTTCCTACCACAGTAAGAACTGGCAAAACGAACAGGGCGCTAACTTGTGAGTAGCTACTGGATAAATTGCCAAGGATGGCAGTCAGCCTGCAGCCATAGCCCTGTGACATCCAATCCCGTCAGATCTCGGAAGCTAAACAGGGACAGCCCTGGTTAGTCCTTGGATGGGAGACTGACTGGGAACACCAGGTGCTGTAGGTTTAGGAGAAGGACCCGGCAACCCACTCCCAAAAATCAACCCACCATTGAAAACCCTATGAACAGCAGAGACGCATTGACAGTAGTGTTTCACCTATTGTACTCAGGGTCACTATGAGTCGGATACCAACTCAATGGCGTCTAACAACAACAACAACACGTTATAAAAGAGGCTGAGGTTTAGCTCAGTTGGTAGAGTACCACACTGCACTCTCTGAGGACCTGGGTTCAGCCCCCTGTACTGCAAAAATGGGAGAAAGATGTGGCAAGGCAATCCCGAAGCAATGAGCCACTGAAAACCCTCCTGCGGTCGCTGTGAGTCAGATCCAACTCCATGGCCCCTCATAACAACAGCATGTTATAAAAAGCCTGGGTTCTCTACAGTAATATTTAATTGTCTTCTTTCATCTTCCCCACTAACATAGACCAAGCCTCAGTGTGTTCACCGTTAACACAGAAATCTTGTTCAGGTGTTTTTTCAAAAAGACTCTGTGGATGTAAATACACATATATATGCATAAAACCCACACAGGCGTACATGCCCAGGTACAAGTATATTTACACACATAACTTATATGTACACAAAGCACACACAGTGGAATCAATGTGTCTCTTTCTTGTGAATGTTAGAGTCCCAGCTTTTAACAAAATTCAGGTACAAGGAAAATGGAAGCTCTCTGGCTTTGACAGTGGAAGAAGTGGACAGAGGGTTGGCAGAGGAAGCCACAGGGCAGCGAGCCATGCCGGTATTGTGACTGTCTGACCCTCGGGGTGCCCGGTCACCACCTTAGCAACTAAAGAGATACAGGAGGTGCTGAAGGCTTCTGAGGAAACAAGAAAAAAAGGTAGAGACTCAGATCGGATGCTTACTTTCATCGCAGGCTCTACGACAATGCGAAGTTTATATTGTAGAAAACACACGTGCGGTCTAGCATGCCACACGTGATTTAATATAGCTACATTAAATTATACCCAAGCACTTTTAAAAAGATATTCAAAGACATACAGGGCTCATTATCTCGATCTTAGCTGGGGGCTCTTGGATACAAAGCCCGCTGTTAATCTCTGCTTTTCTCTCTTCTCTCTTCTTTTCTTTCCTTTTCTTTTCTTTTCTCTTCTCTTCTCTTGTCTTCTCTCTCCTCTCCTCTTCCTCTACTTTCTTGCTTTATTCTCTCTCTCTCTCTCTCTCTCTCTCTCTTTCCTTCCTTCCTTCCTTCCTTCCTTCCTTCCTTCCTTCCTTCTTTTTTCTCTTTCTTTCACTTTTGGGGGTTGAATCCAGCACCTTGAACATACTTCTACCACCAAGCTGTACCGCCAGCCCATTTTTATTTTTACCTTTATTTTTATCTTGACAAGGTCCTGCTAAGTTACGCAGGCTGCCTCTGGCCTCAAACTCGCGATCCTTCTGCCTCCGCCTCCCGAGTTGCTGGGGTGGCAGGCATGTGCCACCATAGCAGCACAAGGCCCATTTTCAATCGGCGCCTTCTCTTCAATTGTCTGAGGTGACATAAATATCTCTGCATGATGACTGCACTTTGGAAACCCTGTCACTATTCAGGAGAAGTGAACTGGAATGCTCACACACACCCCCCAATGTTGAACAAACCCATCGCTGGTTATGCCTTATTTGAGCTCTAAATGGACCAAGAGGGCCCAAGAACTCAAGAAAATGACAAGCTTGTATTTTCAAACACCACTTATATATAAAGCAATCAGAGTTATCTTAAATACATCAGAGGATTATAATTTAAAACACAAAAGAGATTTGAAAATATAATTTATCTGTACTAGCTAACAATTAATGAAGCTAAAATTACTTAAGAGTTTCTAGGGTTTTTTTAAATTAAAGGCAGCAAAGGAGAAAAGCGGGAGAGACGTACCCCAATATGTATAAAGTTGACCCCTGAAATATAGTAAAAGTAACTGAGGATCAGTAATAAATTTGACAGATTTCCATTTACAAACTCAGAGGGAACTATTATAAAGCCAATAAGTGGAGTTGCTGACGGAAGGCTTTGTGCAAAATTCTCCCCTTTTGCTTAAATGTTTAAGCCACTGTTTTATTTGAGATCTTAAAAAATGAGATCTTCAACAGAGCTATCCCCAACATACAAAGCAAATTCCAGAATCCTGAAGACTTTCATTGTCTCTGAAAGTCATTGCCCCCTCCATCTGCCCCCCCCATGTCCGTAATCCCCTCATTAAAGCTAAAGAAATGCTGGGGTGGCATGAAAATGAATGCAAACCATTTGCAGCAATCCCCTGCTCACGCCGCCTCCAAATGGAAGCAGGCGCATTGCATAATCCAGGCAGCGAGCACTCCTGACAGGTGGATGATTTATGCTCAGCGTCCCAGGCATCGGAGGGCAGGGGATAGCAAGGCAGATGCTCTCAGTAGGCTCGCAGGGGCTGGCAGGCTGCAGCCAGCGCAGGTGCGACCTGGCCACGGCAAGCGCTGAACTCCTAGCGCCTGGATTCCAGCACTTGGATGCGCCACTCACAACGTTCTGTGCAATGTATGCAACGAATAAACTGTCAGACGCGGGCAGGCACTGTATACACACGGCACACATTTCTTACACACACACATACAATTATGTACACACCGATCCAGCCCACGCGCGAAAGGAAATCCATTTTGGTTGACTGATTATCATAATGCAGATGCGAATATTCCATATCTTAAGGATCTTTGCTCCTGCAAGTATGTAGCCCAGGTGTGGGGGGCAGAGAGCGGCAAGGCTTCCTAACAATTGGATCAATATTAAAGATCGCACAGTGGGATTAGGCGAAACACACCTCAGCAGAAAGCCGGCGCTCCTGTCAATTATATTAATTATTTTTCAGATGCGTGACATGCTCTGGTGACATTTATTCTGAGGGAAGCGTCTGAATATGTGAGAGGAAAACGAGGGCGGGAGGGATGAAAGGAGGATCCGCTGAGGGGGTGAAGGGCTTTGAAATCGATCTTTAAAATACTTTTCCAGAATTCCTCTCCACGGCCCCAAACAATAACAATCCGGTAAAGATTATGGTATTGGTTAAAAGGGTAGATAAACCTAATTACGGCTATCGATGACAAATGACTGCTACTCCAATCTCTAACAGAAGGCATTAGGCAGCATTTTACTGGGCAGTAAGAAGCCACCAATGAACAGAGGAAGCCACTGCATCTATCTGTGTAGAACACTACGGATCATTTTCCTCCTGCAGCCCATTATCTTGAAGGCATAGGGCTCAGGCTGCTGTGAAATGGAAATGCATCCAAATACACAGCCTCTATGTGATGGTGGGCGAAAATGCCTTTCCTTGCAACCCTTGTTGTTGTTGTTAGGTGCCGTGGAGTCCTGTCTGACTCCTAGTGACCCTCATGGGGTTTTCAATGGCTGACTGTTTTCGGATTGCCTTGGGAGTGGATTGCCACATCCTTCTCCCATTTTTTGTGGTGCTGGGAAGCTAACCCAGGACCTCAGAGACCACAGAGCAGTGCTCTATCAACTGAGCTAAATCCCAACCCTTTCAACTCTTAGATACTTAGAAAGCCAAAGGTAGAAGTGTCAACTAGAATTAAAGACACACTCGTCCCTTTAATTGTTGTTAGGTGCCGTCAAGTCGGTATCCAACTCATAGTGACCCTGTGTACAGCAGGTGAAACACTATTGTCAGTGCTTCTCTGCTGTTCATAGGGTTTTCAATGGCAGGTTGATATTGGGGAGTGGGTTGCCGGGTCCTTCTCCCAAGCCTATAAAACCTGGTGTTCCCAGGTGGTCTCCCATCCAAGGACTAACCAGGCCTGACCCTGCTTAGCTTCCAAGATGTGACAGGATTGGACGCCACATCCCTTTAATTAGGCAGCAGTATTCAAAGACTTGCAAATTCCCAAGAAGCCACTTTGCAAAGCAAGAGTTTCATGTTCTGCAGGGGCCCCGGTGGGCAGTGGGTTTCTCTTCCTGCTCCCCACCACTAAAGGAGAATTTCTGAAAACAACAAAGTGGGACTCACCACAAGCAGTTCCGAACGCCTCCAGACTTTACAATCCTCCCGAGACAGAGAGAGAGAAAGCTCAAACAATTTGAAGTCTTCACAAACTGCATCCAAATCCTTTTTCTAACTTCATTAAGCTCCAGTACTTAGAAATCGTTCCTAGCAAGTGCTTTAACTAGAGATACGCAGGGACAGCTGGGCGGGCAGCGTGTCTACCCAGGAGGTGGACCGCTCGGGGTGCAGGGTGGGGGACCTCCAACTCACCAGTGCCACAGGAAAAGGCCAAACAGGGGCACTGGTCAATGGCCTTCCTCCCCCAAAAAATGTAGGGGTGTGGGCTGGTGCGGGAGAAAGATTCAAACCCCATTTCTGGCCCTGTCTGTCTTCTTGTTGACTATTATATAGAGCAAGCGTGTCCAAGAAAACAAGATTTAAACGAAATGGAGGATCAAGTTATTCATCCTCTGTAAATCTATTTTTCCTTTTTTGTTCCCTCCCTTTTCTCTCTCTCTTCCTTCCCTTCCTCTCATCTTCCCCTCTGCCTCTCTGCCCATCCTTCCACTCCCATACTAAAGCCATTGCCCAATGCGATTGGCCGCACACTCGCATCCGATTGTCTGGGTACCACACAGAGCTCTGAGAGGCTGACGTTTATTTGATGTTCCAGAATCAATCCCAGCGCAGAAAGGAACTAGAGGGAGAGGCAGGAGGGGTGGATTCTATTCTATTCCCATGGAAGCAGCAGTCAAGAAATCAAAAGATGCACTGCACTGGGAAAACTTGTGGCAAAAGACCTCTTTAAAGGGCTGAAAAGTAAAGATGTCACATTGAAGACGAAGGCTTGCCTGACTCATGCCATGGTATTCGCAGTGGCATCATATGGTTGTGAAAGCTGGAAGTTGAATAAGGGAGACAGGAGAAGAATTGATGCTTTTGAATTGTGGTGCTGACAACAAATACTGAATATAGCAGGGACTGCAGAAAACATCAACAGATCTGTTGCAGAGAAAGTGCAACCAGAGTGCTCCTTGGAAATAAGACTGGCTAGACTGTGTCTGACATATTTTGGATGTGTTGTCTGGAGGAGGACATCATGTGTGGGAGAGTGGCAGGTCAAAGAACAAAAGGAAAACCCTCAACTATATGGATTGACACAGTGGCTGCCACAAAGGGCTTGAATGCAAAAAAGATCTTGTGCCTGGCACAGAATCAAGGAGTGTTTTGTTCTGTTGTACACAGGGTCGCTGTGAATCAGACTCGACTTGACAGCACCTAACAACAACAACAGCAATAATTCATATGTGTGGACACTGTTTACCTCCCCAGGTAGAGGGATGGCTTTGAGGCAGAACTCGAGGCAAACAGAGAACGCGCAGGTTCTAAGCTATCTGCAACTTCAAGCCCAAGTTGGTTAGAGGTTGAAAATAATAACAAAAGGGTTTTTAGCGACACCATATTGTGAAATATTTTAGGTAGAGGTGAAAGCCCTTCTTCCCCAGGCCCCTTAGATTTCCTTATCCTGCTAGAGCTGAGTGAACCCATCGGCAGGTGCAAGCTGACTGCAGACACTGGGAATCACACCTGGGAAAAAGTTAGCGATGTCTGCATGAAAAGCCACCCCGTGGACTCAAGGTCGTTTGCCTCGGGACCATGACAGACGCTCTTGCCGTCCCCCCACCATTCACAAGGGGTCTCTGGGGTTCTGGCAGGTGGCGCTGACCCGCCTGTCACCTTCCGATCTGCTGAGCACAGCGAAGGGTCTCAGGCTGAAGTCACACAGAGCAGGACTGGGGACCTCTGACCCCAACGAGTCACGGAGACAGAGTAACTCGAAGACAACCCACGCCTGCTGGGAACTCGGCCCTCGGGCATTTTGGTGGAAAAAAAAGAGAAAAGGAAAAAGAAAAGAAAGAAAGAGAAGAGAAAGGAAAGAAAGAAAAACAAAAAAAAATCCCCAGGAAGATCTCACTGGAGACCGAGCAGAACTGATTTATTTTTGGTGAAGCTAAGAAGAGCCTAAAGATCTGGGCAACAATGTAACACCGGTGATCATAGTAACAGATACTATTTCCTGAAGACTTACTTGCTGCCAGGCATTTTAAGTCCCTCATACTCTTTCATCTTCACAGCAAACTCTGCAGAAGAAGTATTATTCTTAACACTATTTTACAGATGAAGAAACTGAGGCTAGTAGCTGCCAATTTAATAAGTGGGTTATTAGAGAATTCCATCATTTTGATAATATGCTATCATACGATGGCATGGTTACAATGGCATGGTTACAATATAATTCCAAGCATATTATCTTTGTTTCTTTTCTAAATATATTGACCCCACCAGTTGGTAACATATCACGTCACCTACTGGTATCGTGCAAAGTGAGAAGAAATTAATAGGCATCATTTTTTCCTCCATTGCCCTCAGCCTGGAGTCTCTTTAAAATACCCAGCCCTAAAAAAAGATAAAGCCTACAGCCGTAGCCCTGTGGCATCCGATGCCATCAGATCTCGGAAGCTAAGCAGGGCCAGGCCTGGTTAGTCCTTGGATGGGAGACCACCTGGGAACACCAGGTGCTGCAGGCTTGGGAGACGGACCTGGCAACCCACTCCCAAAAATCAATCTGCCATTGAAAACCCTATGAACAGCAGAGAAGCACTGACAATAGTGTTTCGCCTGTTGTACACAGGGTCACTATTAGTCAGATACCGACTCCACGGCACCTAACAACAAAAAATAAATTAAAAATAAAATAAAATAATTTAAAAAAAGAAAGGAAAAATAAAGAAATAGAAAAAGGTCTAGGTGTCTTTAGCACTTGCTATTAAAAGACTTTCTATCAGGAAGCTGAGCTTGCTGTGATTGAAAGAAGAGTATAGGAAAAGCCCAGCGACTAACCTTTGCTTCCCAGCCCCATTAGCTGTTTTCCGATGCGCAAATGACTGTGGTCTCCCAGGACTCTTTAAGAGTCCAGCCGACTCCAGCCCTGTCTCCTTTCGCCTTTCCAGCTAAAGTCAATGCATGAACCAAGGCCGCTCGTCAGAGCCTGTAGCTGCCCGCTCAGTAAGAAAGGCGAGGAACAGAAGTCCCACCTTTACAAGCTCGGGCCTTTCAAAGAGGCCGGGCCCCAAGTGGCCGTAAAATAGAAGCAGAAGTACTTGTAAAACCTGGGAGCTTTTCTTCTCTCCTACCTTAACAAAACTTTCTGATAGATTTGTCCTGCTGGAGCACAGAGCCAGGTAGTTAAAGATTTGAGAGGCGACCAGGAGACCCTGGAACATTTCTCAGGCACACAAGGTTTGGGCTGAATTTCTTTTATTTTTATTTTGTCCCCAGGAGTGACGCTTTACTTTTTCTACACTGTCCCCTCTCAATAGGAATCGGTAACTTCTGGGGAGACCTCCACACACACAGAACCACGGCGATAGGTATTTGATCTCAGGTCATAAATCTAGACCTGGTGACTGTATAAAGGCACAGGGAGGCTGCCGGCAGGAAAGGAAATCATCCGCCAGCAACGTGCGCAGCCTCTTGGGGGAGATAGGGGTATGGGCAGAACCTCTTCCGCTAAGCCGTGGGCTGTGACTGTCCGCACAGAGGGGGGCTGTTCAGAAACCTGAGGAGCTTGCCCCCCATTCAAACCATTTTGGGGAAACAGCAGGAATATTCTGCACGGGAACTTCAGGAAATAATATTTGGTGCTGCAGAGAGCAGTGTTTGCAGACATCAGAAAATGTCACCGCATAGCACAGCGCGCTTGTGTTGAAGTGCCAATGACCAGGAACGATTCTGGAATTTCCAACAGCTGTGGCACCAGAAGCACTCCTGGAAATGCAGACCCCCTGGCTCACAAAAGGCTCCACATGGTTTAAATGACATTGCAGCTTTTGGTACCTTGTTGTTGTTGTTGTTGTTGTTGTTTGGTGCCATCGAGTTGTGCCCAAATCATTGTGACCCTTATAGGGTTTTCAATGACTGCTAGTTTGGAGATTGCCTCAGAAGTGGATTGCCAAGTCCTTCTCCCATTTTTGCGGTGCAGGGAATCAAACTCAGGACCTCAGAGACTGCAGAGCGGTGCTCTATCAACTGAGCTAAACCCCACCCGCTTTGATACCTTGGTAAAGATTAACTCAGAAGGCATCCAAAAGACAAGTGATTGGAAATAGCTCTTAGTTTTCTCATTTTCATTCACTAACTTATCAAATGGATACCCATCTCTATCCTTGTCAGAGCATTGTTGTTGTTGCTGTTAGGTGTCATCCAGTCATGTCTGACTCATTGTTGTTGTTGTTAGATGCTGTCGAGTGGTGTCTGACTCACAGAGACCCTCATAGCGTTTTCAATGGCTGATTGTTTCGGGATTGCCTCAGGAGTGGATTGTCACGTCCTTTTTCCATGTTTGCAGTGCTGGGAATCGAACTCAGGACCTCAGAGACTGCAGAGAAGCACTCTACCAACTGAGCTAAATCCCAACCCATCCGACTCATAGCAACCCTCATAGGGTTTCCAATGGCTGATTTTTTCAGGATTGCCTCAGGAGTGGATTGCCACATCCTTCTCCCATCTTGTCAGAGTAGTCAGTATAAATTCAATAAAACATAACTTCCAAAATACAATCTTCTCATGGTCACACACATAAAGGAAAAAGTGTATATAATTTATATGTGATATTTTTTCTAAAAATGGTTATTTAGGAAAAGATTACTCACAAAGGCAAGTTATAAAAATATAACTTGAAAACACATCAAGGTTTGCTACTTAAAAAAGAGAATTATAGTTTATTGAGCATCTACTATGAGGTTATTATTGTATTAAATGTCTTAAGGATTAAAACAGAAATGGACATATTCCCTGTCTTCCAGTTCTTTATGCTTTGCTCCATGAAACATATTACGTGAAGAATGGAATTAAAACTTATTAATAACAATATTTTCTAAGTGCCATTGTTTGCCAGCCTGCAACCATAGCCCTGTGGCATCTGATCCCATCAGATCTGGGAAGCTAAGCAGGGTCAGGCCGGGTTAGTCCTTGGATGGGAGACTGCGTGGGAACACCAGGTGTTGTAGGCTTGGGAGAAGGACCCAGCAGCACACTCCCAAAAAACAATCAGCTATTGAGAACCCTATGAATAGCAGAGAAGCACTAACAATAGTGTTTTGCCTGTTGTACGCAGGGTTGCTAGGAGTTGGATACCGACTCGATGGCACCTAACAGCAACAACAGCAACATTGTTTGCCAGGTACTGTACCAAGAATATTACACACATCACCTCATCTGAGCAATAAAATAAACCTCTACCTCCACTTCATAAATAAGGCTTAACAAGGAAAAGTATCTTGCTTGAGAAGAACAGCCAGTAGTAAGGTTTAGATTGAACTACAACTCTCGCCGCCCATTATCCAACATGGCAGCCACCAGCCATATGGGCCAATTTAACTGAATGAAAATTAACCAAAATTAACGGTTGAATTTTTGTGTTGCATGAGACATATTTCAAGGGCTCCATCAGTAGACACAGCCTCCCTCTGACCCTGCAGCCCTTACATTTCTTTTTGCTGTGCTTCCTGCTCTGGAAAACAGGTTAAAATGTTTCATTGTACGAAACAGAATATAAACGCTGGTAAAATCCAGAAAACAAAATGAAGTCATCAGGATTATGGAGGTTCATAAACTCCATGAGGGCAGAAATTCATCCATCATATTTGCTTTCTTAAAAACTTTTTCTTTTCTTGCCTCTCTTTTTTGAGATGAGGCCTGGAGGACTCGCTATGCTGCCCAGGCTGGCCTCGAATACCTGGGCTCAAGCGATCCTCCTACCTCGGCCTCCCAAGTATCTGGGACACAGGAATGACATGCTCCATAGCTTCATTAGATTATATTTACTTTAATACCTTATTGTTATTGTTAGGTGCTGTCCAGTTGTGTCCAACTCATAGCGACCCTCATAGGGTTTTCAATGGCTGATTGTTTCGGGATTGCCTCCGGAGTAGATTGCCAGGCCCTTCTCCCATTTTTGCAGTGCTGGGAATTGAACCCAGGACCTCAGAGACTGCAGAGCAGCACTCTACCAACTGAGCTAAATCCCAGCCCTTTAATCCCTAGTACCTAATAAAGTAAGTGGTGTGAAACCATCCTTTAAAGTGGGTTAAAAAAGGATGTTGAATAGATGAAGAAAGATCAACAAAAGTTCAGAGATGGACTTACAAAAGTGTCCCATGTGGGCTGACAGAGAAAAAGTAGCTCCTGGGAGGAATAATCTCACATCAGTTCTCAGTGATATGAAGAATGGGCCACATTCCTGGGACAGCAGACAGAAGAATTTACATAGGTCAAACCACAAAGCAACAATCCAGTTGCCTTCCAAATATTTCCAAATTATGCACGAATTGATAATAACCCAAGACTGGCTGGGGTCAGAGTAATTGCCATTTAATTGGCTTCAAATACACTAATGATTATGCTAATGTTGATGCTGAAGAGATTTAATAGGCCCGGGTAAAAATGTCTAAGGGCGCAGAGAGGCTCCCATAGGAAGCGGGGCTGGCGTGGGATCATTACAGAGCCCATAAACCTGAGAATCACCAAGCGGTAATTCAGTAGAGGTATGAAGAAGCGGGCCTATTAGAGGAAACTTTAAAAAGCTAAATGAGCCAGGCAGGGTAGTGTATGAGAATCACCAACTCAGAGTTTAAAAACAAAACAGGAATGGGCTGGGACTGGGCGCAATGGCGCATGCCTGTCATCCCAGCGGCTCAGGAGGTGGAGGCAGGAGGATCGCAGGTTCGAGACCAGAGGCAGTCTGTGAAACTTAGTGAGACCCTGTCTCAAAAAAGCAAGAAAATGGGCTGGGGTGCAGCTCAGTGGTCCAGCACTTGCAGAGCACGCAAGCGCGAGGCGCAGGGGTGAACTCCTAGTACCGCACACACACAAAAAAAAAGAAAGAAAGAAAGATAGAAAAGTTAAAGGGGGGGGGGAAGAGGGATGGATAGAGAGGGAAGAAGTTTTCAATGCTTG
>VMDO01000933.1:142849-180349 GCA_007922755.1 Pedetes capensis | reverse complement strand
AAATCCAACTGAAAACATAGTGCACCACTTGTTGTTGTTAGGTGCTGCTGAGTCGGTATCCGACTCACAGCGACCCAGTGTACAACAGGCAAAACACTGTTGTCAGTGCTTCTCTGCTATTCATAGGGTTTTCATTAGTGGATTGATTTTTGGGAGTGGGTTGCCAGGTCTGCCTCGCAAGCCTACAGCACCTGGTATTCCCAGGCGGTCTCCCGTCTAAGCCCTAACCAGGCCCGACCCTGCTTAGCCCCCGACATCTGATGGGATCGGATGCCACAGGGCTACGGCTGCAGGTGTGCACCGCTTAGTGCCTATTAAACTCTCAAGAAAATGTTATTCGTTCTACCTGCGAAATCTTGGCTATTCATTTGGAGACAGACTACTCAAGTGTCCTATGAACAAACTGTGAAAAAAGTCACCATCTGGTAATGCTGTCCCTGCAGGTGCAATAACTTTCGGTGGCCCCTTAAATATATTCCCAAATGGCTTAATGTCAAAACCAAAGCTCAGCAAGAAGGCGCGCTTTGCTGTGCTCATGTTATAACTCGCGAGTTCTGTTTAACACTCCGCATTAATGAGAGAGCGTCTTAGGCTAACGTTACAACAGAGAGTGCGAGAAACAGCGGTGAGGTCAGTGCGGTTCTATTAGCTGTCATCTCACACAGAAATATTGCCTTTGAACGCCATGAAAGCTTTCTCCTCTCCTTTGTTCTGCTTTTTGAAGGCAGTGGGAACCCAAATTTCCCTACCAATAATTTCTGTTTTCGACTTGGCAGTGGAATATTACACCTGAGGTAAGGAAGAAATCACCTTGGCACCGTCTCCCTACGAGGTTTCTGCAGAAGAGATCTCGTGCGGGTACAGTGCAAAGCAGGCTCGTTAAAGTAAGCAAAAACACAGCCACTTGTTACTCGGTGACCGGCCGGAGTCGCTTTATTTTACTTTCTTAAAGAAAACCTACCTAGGAGGTGCTGCACCCTTCCAATGACCATTTTATGGAGGCAGGAAATATAAATCGGAAAGGTAATTAGGTAAGGAAGTCGCTCTTTGCTCTACCTGCTGATAGGGCAAATCCAGAAGACTCAGTTCCCACCGCCATCCATAAATCAAGACTCAAGCTGTGGTTGCAGCCAAACCAGTCTGGGATAATTTTTCTATATGGCCTGGGTGCTCAGGACAACTGACTGCACAGACCTAATGGCAGCTAGATGAATAAATGTACAATCTGGGCACTACCATGTATGTGTGCGTGCCCGCGCAGGCGCACACATACGGGAACCCCTACCATGTATGTGTGCGTGCCCGCGCAGGCGCACACATACGGGAACCCCCCTCCCCCACACACACACAAATAAAGACACACTGCCTCCTCCAAAGGTGATCTAGGGGTTAGATACCCTCTGGATTGTAATGAGAGGAGATGTTGTGGTTAGGTGCGGTCAAGCTGGTATCTGACTCACAGCAACCCTGTGTACAGCAGGCAAAACACTATTTTCAGTGCTTCTCTGCTGTTCATAGGGTTTTCGATGGCGGATTGATTTTTGGGAGTGGGTTGCCGGGTCCATCTCCCAAGTGAGATGAGATAGCTTGGAATAAATAGGGTCTCTAGACAAAGAATCCTCTGACTAGGAAAGAAGAGGAGTTAGCTGTCTTTTTACTTTCCTACCACTCCTTCACCCCAAAGACGTCCTAAATGTTAGCTCAGTCCCACTAACCCACGAGTCAAAGAAGCAGCTGAGGGCCTTCAGTTACGGCGAGTGGCGGTTCTGGGGGATCTAAGAATAGTTGCCAAGTCAAAGGGTTTAAGAAGGGTGCAGATGGCAGGACCCTTAGTAGACACAATGTCTTCAACATTAACGTTCTGATCTCGTAGCTCATGATTCACACTGCCCAGTCCAACTCACCAGCAGCCAGTGATACTCTCATCTGCTCACATACAGCATGAAGGACAGACCTCACTATTACCTGTGTTTCCAGGGGCCCCACCACGAATTGCAGAGAACCATTGTTAATTATAGTGCTGCAGAGCCAGTCCCCTAAGGCTGGAAGCCATTCAAGAGATGACTGGGGAAGAGTTGCTTCCCCAAGGTAGAGTCAACCTTCATGACAGGAATGGAGAAAAGCCCCTGGGACCTCCTTCTATTGATGTGGCATGACTCAAAATGAGAAGAAACACAGTGGCTGCAACATTGGGCTCAAACATAAAAAGATCCTGTGCATGGCGCAGTGTTGGGTAGAGTTTCTTCCTGATGTACAAAGCGTCACTGTGAGCTGGCTCTGACTTGACGGCACCTAACAATTCACCTCCGGGTCACAAGCCTGCTTTCCACGGATTAGAATTTGAAGGCAAATTTCTTTCCTAATGAAAGTCAGTTAGACTCAAACTCCTTTGCTGGACCCATAAGCTTGGCTGCTTCCTGAGACCTCCAGGACTCTTCCCTATTCCCTCCCAACCCAGGTAAATGGTTCCAGCCACTGCTGAAAGGTGCGCAATTGACCCAAATTTGGAACCAGGAAGATCCCTGATGCTCAAGGTCACAGCAAGCTTGAAACAGGCAGAGGATGGTCCTGGGAATGTGACCCACCTGACTTTTATCCCATTCTCTCTGGGGCTCTTGGGTTGCTGTTGTTGTTTGTTGTTGTTAGGTGCCGTCCAGTCTGTGTCTGACTCATAGCGACCCTGTGTACAACAGGCGGAAACACTACTGTCAGTGCTTCTCTGCTATGCACAGGGTTTTCGATGGCTGATTTTTGGGAGTGGGCTGCCGGGTCCTTCTCCCAAACCTACAGCACCTGGTGTTCCCAGGCGGTCTCTCATCCAAGTACTAACCAGGCCGTCCCTGCTTAGCTTCTGAGATCTGAGGGGATTGGATGCCACAGGCTACAGCTGCAGGCAGGCTCTTGGGTAAGTCACTGAAATTCCCTGAATTTTGGATTCTTCATCTGTTTAATGAGAATCTCACACCCAGGGGCCCACTTTTCTATACTGAGTGGAGTTTTAAGGTGATAACTAAAACTTAATTAATGATAGCCTGCATCTTGTCCATGTTGAACATTGACTTATCCCAAATGTCGATTCCCAACCTGTTTTCAATTTATATAAACCATGAGAATCCACAATTCTACTACATTACTTACACCACCTATCTGAAACCAGGGCTGGGATTTAGCTCAGTTGGTAGAGCGCTGCTCTGCAGTCTCTGAGGTCCCGAGTTCGATTCCCTGCACCAAAAAAATGGGAGGAGGACCTGGCAGTCCACTCCCAAGGCAATCCCGAAACAATCAGCCATGGAAAACCCTATAAGGGTCACTATGAATTGGACACAACTCGATGACGTCTAACAACAACAATCTGAAACCTTCATGTTTATAATTTCTTAGACTTTTAAAAGTGGGGAGAATATGCATAAACAACACTGATCAGCTCAATAATAAAAACATACTGTTAAGAGGTCAAATCAAATACGAAAATGAAATGTAGGCACTGATAAAATATATAATAGTTACGCTATTCAATGATTCCCCCCCCAGAGGAATTATTTAGAAGGCATTTCAAATTACATAAGCTTGCTCTTTTCTCCTACTGTTGTCAATATTTTCATTTAAAAAAATCTAACGGTAAAACTTCAGATAAAATCTGACTGGTTGCAATCACAGCAATCTGTGATGAGGTTTCAAATACCCACAGAAATAAAACTATACTGACTGGAGTTCAATATATTGACAAGACTTGGTCCACAAAGGGAAGAAATTCAGAGCAAAAGTTTTTCAAACATAGGCAAAAAATATAATCAATACTTCAGGTCCTAAGTATTTAAATACCTAGTAATTGCTCTTCTGGGCTGGGATTTAGCTCAGTTGGGAGAGCACTGCGCTGCAGTCTCTGAGGTCCCGAGTTCAATTCCCAGCACTGCAAAAATGGGAGAAGGGCCTGGCAATCCACTCCCGAGACAATCCCGAAACAGTCAGCCATTGAAAACCCTATGAGGGTCGCTATGAGTCGGACACAACTGGACAGCACCTAACAACAATAATTGCTCTTCTGTTCCTTCAACTCTTGTTTCTGTTAACTTGGATAAAAATAACACACTTCTTGCTCTTCTGGTAAAATGAAAAGCGCTCAAAGAATTTTCATTTAAGACAGTATTTACATCATTTACATTGAGATTATCCTCCATCAACTCCGTGAGTACATTGTAAAAATAGAGGAATATCACCCCAATATGCATTTGAGTTTTACCACATACTAGTCATTTGTTGTTGTTGTTGTTAGGTGCCGTCAAGTCGGTATCCGACTCATAGCGACCCTCTGTACAACAGGGGAAACACTATTGTTAGTGCTTCTTTGCTGTTCACAGGGTTTTCAATGGCAGATTGATTTTTGGGAGGGGGTTGCCAGGTCCTTCTCCCAAGCCTACAGCTTCCGGTGTTCCCAGGCGGTCTCCCATCCAGGTACTAATCAGGCCCGACCCTGCTTAGCTTCCGAGATCTGACGGGATGGGATGCCACAGGGCTACAGCTTCAGGCTCATACTAGTCATAAGGCCCCATAAACCTTGTAAGTTAATAATAGAGTAACCAAAAGTGATTCAGTAGTTGCATAATGGAAAAGTCCAATGCTGTATTACTCTCTACGCCACCAATATTTACAAATAAAGGGAGAAAAAAAAGACAGTATTTACAACACAGCACAATTCACTATCCAGGTCCACCGAACCTCGTTATGGACGCCATCTTCATTAGTAGTAATGGTGTAATATTTCTGTAGGCATTATGCCATTTTAAAATAATAGTTATATGATTTGAGGATAGAATGAGAAAGAATGAAGCCCAACTTCTCCCCTGCATATGTTGTTGTTGTTAGGTGTCATCGAGCCGGTATCCGACTCATAGCAACCCTATATACAACAAGTGAAACACTATTGTCAGTGCTTCTCTGTTATTCATAGGGTTTTCAGTGGCGGATTGATTTTTGGGAGTGGGTTGCTGGGTCCTTCTGCCAAGCCTACAGCACCTGGTGTTCCTGGCGGTCTCCCATCCAAGAACTAACCAGACCCAACCCTGCTTAGCTTCTGAGATCTGACGGGATCAGATGCCACAGAGCTACGGCTGCAGGCCCTCTGCAAAAAGCAGGATGGAAAGTTTTGGGATCGAACAAACTTGCTCAAAATTGCATCGTTAAGCAGTAGAAAAACTGGAACAGCGAAAGCGCACTCGGTTGCCAGGCACCTGGAGAAGCTCAACCTTGTTGAGACTCACCAACATTTATTTCCATCCTCTGACTTCGCCCCACTTTGCTGCTGCTGCTGTGGCTCTGTCTCCTCTTCTAACCAACCCTCTTCCTCGTCCACTTCCTCTTCCTCTTTAGATAAAGCAGCAAGTTCTCCCTCTGAAGCTAAGCCAGTCGTTAACCGCACTCAATAACCTGCAACGCTGTTGGTGGGAACTTCTGCACGGGTTCAAGTCCCGTCTCCCTTATTACACAGTAGTGTCTCCATACGGGCTGGGATTTAGCTCAGTGGGTAGAGCGCTGCCCTGCAGTCTCTGAGGCCCCGAGTTCAATTCCCAGCACCGCAAAAATGGGAGAAGGGCCTGGCAATCCACTCCCAAGGCAATCCCGAAACAGCCAGCCATTGAAAACCCTATGAGGGTCGCTATGAGTCGGATACCGACTCGATGACACCTAACAACAACAACAAGCGTCTCCATGTGGAACATGAGGTCAGCTATTGAGGACTAAATTTCCTCTTGAAATTTCTGGGGAATAAAAAAAACCAAAACTTTCATTTATTGACAAATTTCTATGAGAAACTTTGGCCGGCATCCTGGAGGCCACTGGCATGGTCAGAGGATAACACATTTTATGTGAACTTGGCTTGGCCGAGCACAGCAACAGGATGTACGTGACATTCAGATCCTCGCTCATGCCTCCTCTGCTCATCAGGTCCCTAACTCTGTGCCCACACTTTAACACTGGCTATTCATGAAAACCTCAAATAGACGAAAGCCAGCCTCCGACAAGTTACAGAACTTGTCACAGGTAGGAACAGGGCTCGAATCTAGGTCTGCCTGACCCGAAAGCTTAGCTCTTATTGTCTTTGGTGGTTGTTGTTATTGTTAGGTGCCATCGAGTCTGGTCTGACTCATAGCAACCTGATGTACAACCGAATGAAACCCTCCCCAACACTGTGCCATGTCCAGCACTATGTCATTGCTTCTCTGCTATTCACAGGGTTTTTATTGGCTGACTATTCGGGATTATTTCAGGAGTCGGTTGCCAGGTCCTTCTCCCGTTTTTGTGGTGCTGGGGATCAAACCCAGGGCCTCAGAGAGCACAGAGCAAGCACTCCACCAACTGAGCTAAACTCCAGTCCTGTTATCTCCGGTTGTTATTGTTGTTAGGTGCCGTCGAGTCGGTATCCAACTCATAGCAACCCTCTGTACAACAGGGGAAACACTATTGTTAGTGCTTCTCTGCTGTTCATAGGGTTTTCAATGGCAGATTGATTTTTGGGAGGGGGTTGCCAGGTCCTTCTCCCAAGCCTACAGCTTCTGGTGTTCCCAGGTGGTCTCCCGTCCAGGTACTAACCAGGCCTGACCCTGCTTAGCTTCGGAGATCTGACGGGATCGGATGCCACAGGGCTACCGCTGCAGGCGTTATCTCCGGTAGGAATAGCTAATTCTGATCTGGTCCTTACTCCAGGCCACATGGGATGGGACGCACCTAATCTTTAATATCTTCAATATCTTTTCTCTTTTTTTGTGGTCCTCGCAATGGGATCCAGAGCGTGGCACAGGCAAGGCTACCACTCGACCACCCAGCTGTCCACCCAGCCCCCTGCAATATCTTACCCAATTCTCATAATACTTTATTTGCAAGAACTATTATGGATGTCGCCTGCAGCTGTAGCCCTGTGGCATCTGATCCCGTCAGATCTCGGAAGCTAAGCAGGGTCGGGCCTGGTTAGTACCTGGATGGGAGACCGCCTGGGAACACCAGAAGCTGTAGGCTTGGGAGAAGGACCTGGCAACCCCCTCCCAGAAATCAATCTGTCATTGAAAACCCTGTGAACAGCAAAGAAGCACTAACAATCGTGTTTCCCCTGTTGTACAGAGGGTCGCTATGAGTCGGATACCGACTCGAAGGCACGTAACAACAACAATTATGGATGTCATTTTTCAGGTGATAAAACTGAAGCTTAGAAAGATTAAGTAGCAAGTTTTTAAGGCAAATAGATTGCATATTTTCTCGGCTTAAAATAAGCAGTTTTCTCTGTTGCCTGACTGATCCCCATTTTTCACGGAGGCTGGCCGGCTAGGGAATACAGGATGTATAACTGCACCTCTTTTGCTCCCCTGCAAAAGTAAAGAGGAAAACACTCGCATTGTCACAACGAAAGCGACTGCGCCAGTAATATCAAACGCGCCTTCCAGACCTGGACCAGTCAATTCGACACCCACGTAAAATAATCATTGCTTTCATAAAATGTCTCTGTTACTGACTGAGAGAGAACGAAACCAGCGTGTCCTGCAGAAGCCTTTAAATAACCAAGGGGTGAGACAGAAATAAAAATAAATCCTGACCAGATTTATAGGCGTACTTTGATTAGTTCTTGTTTTTCCCTTCAAATAAGTAATACCTGGAAAAAATGAAAAGGGAATGTGGGGACCAGATATCAGGTAATAGATGGGTTTTCTCTGACATACAGTATGGTATGATGCTGGAAAAATAATGCTGGCCCATCAGTCCTGGCATTTACCAGCAAAGCAGACCAGCGACAAAAATAAGGGGTTTTGCAGGATGCTGCATAGTACCATCACTTGGATTTGAAGAGATTGTTATTTGCTCAGCTGCACTCCCCGAAGTGTCATTATGAGGTGGCAGGGACTGTGTTAGTGATTTCTCCAACACAACTCTTGGTTCCGGGGGGGGGGGCGGGGGGGGGTTTTGTTTCAACTCGTTAGTAGTTTGTGAGTCAAAAATTCTAATGTTAAAATCAAACACAAACCAGGGCCCCATGGTGCGTGTCTGTAATTCCAGTCACTCGGAGGCTGAGCGAGGAGGATCGCAAGTTGGAGGCTGGAGGCAGCCTGCGCAACATTGTGAGGCCCTGACTCAAAATAAGAAAATGAAAGAAGGGCTGGGGGTGCAGCCCAGCGGTAGAACACTTGCAAAGTAAGTGCGAGACCCCGGGTTCAACCCCAAAGTATTGTGAAAACTAAGTACCAAATCCAACTCCTTGAGATATAGTTCTGGCGCTGGCTAATGAGAATGCATAGCTTATAAGTGTTTGCACACCAAGTGATACGCCTGGAATAGTTTAGCCAAGAAGCCACTACTTCCATTTCCATTTCACACTCATACCTACACTGCTCTCTCTTCCAAGGGATCCACCTTAATTAGTAGAAATGCCAGTCACCAGAACTAAGAATTATGATTTCCAAAACAGGAAAGTCCTCATTTTCCCGCCAACCTCCTTTTTAATGAACCCGTCTCCATCTCCCTCAGGTAGCGCTTTATCTAGGATGCATGCGCGAACTGCATAAAAATACCTGTTAGAGGAAAGACGCTTCCCATCAAAGCTGCTGAAACCTGATTTCATTTCCGATCCGAGAACTAATGTTGTTTTTTTGTTTAACTAGATTTTGTCTGTCAATTGCCAGACCCGCTGCGGCGGCCGCCTGTATGGACCGCTGTGGTCAACCCGGGGCTTGTAGCGGCAAATTTTATTACGGACTGGTAATTGAATTGAACAGGTTTACATTTGAATAGATTTACTCCGTCGTGATCGCTGACATTCTGCGTGGGACCCAAATCCCGCCACATCCATAAAGATACGTTGAAGACGGCCTCGCTCTCTGCAGGCTTGGAAAGCAAGTCTCGAGCCAAGGAGACTCGCACCTGTAATTGTGCATTTATATGCGGGGTGTAATGCAATATTTCACCGCGTTTTTTGAGCACAAAAGAGAAGAGAATATTGCAGATTCGCTCGTAACTGTCCCATCTTTTCTACTATTGGGGGGAGGGGATACGGGGGCTCAGAGAGCTGACAGTTTGCCATCCATGTGGCCATAAGGAAGTATGGGAAATAAATGATTATTTGAACCTATCAGCCAAGCAGCAATTCCTCTGAAAGCACATCCTCAAAGGCTTGATAACAGCAACTGAAGAGGCGAATTACAGATAAGCACCACTGCACTCACCTTTACATTTACTTTGTCCAACCACGTTTAATTAAGCACTTTCTCATCTCTTCATTCCCTCTCACCACCCCGCAGGCTCGCTCCTGGTAGAAACCACACTGGGAAAAGTTATTTAGGGGACAGTATTGTCCTTGCTCCTCCCTACATTTAGAAGGACAATCCGTAGAGGAAATTATCATAGTAAAATCCAACTAATCAAAAAAATCCTACATTTGTAGAAATGCAGCTGTGTCTGTATGTTACTTTTGCTTTTGAAAATAAAATCTGAATTTATATTAGGCGTCGTGGTGCGCACCTGTAATCCCAGCACCTGGGAGGCTGAGGCAGGAGGATTGCGAATTTGAGGCCAGCCTGGTTTATATAGTGAGACCCCGCCCCAAAGAACCAAAGCAAAGCAAACAAAAAAGAGCCCAGCCTGGGACACATTTACTCAGGCTCTTCATTGATTCACTGATGTTGTTGTTGTTGTTAGGTGTCGTTGAGTTGGTATCCGACTCATAGCGACCCTCATAGGGTTTTCAATGGCTGAGTGCTTCAGGATTGCCTTGGGAGTGGATTGCCAGGCCCTTCTCCCACTTTTGCGGTGCTGGGAATTGAACTCGGGACCTCAGAGACTGCAGAGCAGCGCTCTACCAACTGAGCTAAATCCCAGCTGATTCACTGATAGATTACTTTAATTATATTTTAAAAATTGTTTTTTAAAAGTAATGACTCATCCACTTTCAAGAGATTGAAAACACTCTTTTTAATTTTTTTCCGATACAATAGGGCTGATCTCAGAGCACTGCGTATTATTTGCGAGCGCTCCACCACTGGGCTGCACCCCCAGATCTGAAGCGGTTACACAGGCTGTCTCTGGCCTCAAACTTACGGTCCTCCTGCCTCAGCCTCCGGCGTCACTAGGATTAGTGGTGCATACCACCACACCCAGCTGGAAATCAGTCTTTGTTAAGCTTTTGTGAGCGTAGGTCGAGTTTGCATCTCTAAAGCCCAGCCAAGTGGCCAGACAAATACAATGAAGACCAAACATCGGCTGTCCATCACTTCCATGGTTTTTTGCTGTTTATTTTTGTGGATCTGAGCTATGTTTTGCATTCCACTCTGCTACAGGGTGAACGTCGGTGGTTAAGATAAAGCTTCCCACCTCCAAAAAGTAAGCTATCACCATCTGCTTATCTGAAAAGAAACCTTCTTGTCTTGAGGGTCAGGTGCTTGTTGCTGCTTTTTATTTTTCCCCGCTTTGTCAGACTGGGTTTCCTTTAAGTTACCCAGGCTGCATCTGGCCTCAAACTCAACACCCACCTGCCTCTGCCTCCCAAGTCGGTGGGATTACAGGCATGTGCTACCATGTGCCGCTCACTTTGTCACTTTATAAAATGATCATGTTTAAACGAGTGAATTTTCTCAAGAGAAAGAAATAGAAAAATCTAAATAAAGCATGTGAAATGAACATCTAAAAAGCATACACATGTACATGTTGTTGTTAGGTGATGTTGCGTCAGGCCTGACTCATAATAACCCTATGTACAATAGAACGAAACACTGCCAGACACGGTGCCATGCCCAGCACTATTGTCAGTGCTTCTCTGCTGTTCATAGGGTTTTCAATGGCAGATTGATTTTTGGGAGGGGGTTGCCGGGTCCTTCTCCCAAGCCTACAGCTTCTGGTGTTCCCAGGCAGTCTCCCATCCAGATACTAACCAGGCCCGACCCCGCTTAGCTTCCCAGATCTGATGGGAGCAGACACCAGGGTGGTATGTCTGTAGACATCCATGTCCATATGTACATAGAAAATCAAAAGCTAAATTCCTCTCAAAGAAAAGAGAAACTTTTCTCTATCATCTCCAGACTGAAATGTTAGTTTTGCTAGACATGCTGGAATATGCAAGTATTTCAGGGCCTTTTGCACATGTGAAATAGTTTGAGAGGCTCCAACAATTGACGGGGTCACCTCCTGGTCTGCTGGTTATGAACTGTATGTTGTTGTCGTCAGGTGCCGTCGAGTCGGTATCCGACTCATAGCGACCCTCATAGGGTTTTCAATGGCTGACAGTTTCGGGATTGCCTTGGGAGTGGATTGCCAGGCCCTTCTCCCATTTTTGCGGTGCTGGGAATTGAACTCGGGGCCTCTGAGACTGCAACGCAGCGCTCTACCCACTGAGCTAAATCCCAGCCCCTGCATGAACTGTATAAGCATAGACAATTGGTTTAGTACCAAACACATGTTCCCCGCTATTATTTTACATTTGTTGCTGTTATACCCAACTGAAAACAAAGGGAAGGCTATTTCATGTTGTACTGTAAGCTCTTTATAATAGAAAATAAGCTCAAAAGATAAGGTTGTTGTTGTTGTGGTTGTTAGGTGCCGTCGAGTTGGTATCTGACTCATAGTGACCCAATGTACAACAGGTGAAACACTATTGTCAGTGCTTCTCTGCTATTCATAGGGTTTTCAATGGTGGATTGATTTTTGGGAGTGGGTTGTCAGGTCCTTCTCCCAAAGATAAGGTTAGTAAAGAATAAAGAATACCATAAAAGCAAGATTAATGTTTACAAAGAGGTCTCCGTAAACACAATAATAAGAAGACAAACAAAAAGACAATGTAAGTAGACTCCTGGCTTGGCGCCCGCTTTTCCCTTCTGCAAACTGTAAAGGTCAGAGTCCCAGGACGGCCACACGTACCTCGTGGCTTCGGCTGCACATCAGCACTGTCCTACCTTGCTCCTGCTGGCTGATGTCCAGCGGTGGGCCGTGGGCACGACACAGTCCAGGTGCAGCGGAGGATCCTGCCACCTGGCTGCGCGCATTTCCTGTCACCCCATCTTTTCCTGGTGTCTCTAACACCGAGGTCACTCCTCATTCCCGCCAAAGCCCCGTCCTCCCCGCGCCCGCGGCGCCTTACCTTCCTTGAGCATGCCGACTTTCAGACACTTCATGAAGCGGCAGGCCTGGCAGGACTTGCGTCTGCGCTTGGTGATCTCGCACTCGTTGGTGGCCGGGCAGCTGTACTCGATGTTCCCTGCAACGGGGCCAGGAAAAGCAGCGGTGAGACTCGCAGCCCCGGAGATGCGGGCATCTCAAAGACAACACCCGCTCCCTTCCCCCGGGCTCCCCCACACAGAAGGAGCCACATGAGATTCCTGGGGAACGGGAGAAACATCACAAAGGTGCGTGCGCTGCCGCCACCTCAGAAGACTCTCTGAACCATGGAGCACCTAGCGGGAAGCTCTTCAAAAGGTGGACTTTGAAGAAGGCCTTCTATGATCATCATCTACTTCGACATTGCCTTCGGATGCTGGGATTCTGGAAGATGACGACTCTGCACCGATGGATGAAGCCAGATCCCAAAGCAAAGGCCACCTATGCAAAGGTCAGTCTCCTAGACTCTTAAGACGCAAAAGAAAGTTCAAAGCTGATCCTGTTCACAAAAATACAAACATGGACCAGGGCACGGCGGCGCACGCCTGTGATCCCAGAGGCTCAGGAGGCAGAGGCAGGAGGATCGAAGTCTGAGGCCAGAGGCAGCCTGTGAAACTTAGTGAGCTCCTGTCTCACAATGTAAAATAGGAAATGGGCTGGGGGTGCAGCCTAGTGTGAGAGCACTTGCCAAGTATGCATGAGGCTGTGGTTCAACCTCCCGGTACTGCAACAAGAAGAGAAGAAAAAAGAAAAAAGAGAAGAAAAGAAAAGAAAAAGGGAAAGGAAAAGAAAAAGAAAAAGAAGGGAAGGGAAAAGGAAAGGAAAAGAAAAAGAAAAAGAAAAGGAAAACAAAACCACCCACAAACTTCAAAGCCGAGCTCCGTGTTGCCACTCCTGGATTTCTCCTGGTGACTCATGCTTGGTGCATTGGGCTCATTGTCTTTCTGGAGTGCACGGCATAAACCTCAAGGCGCAAAGCCATCAGCTGCTTCACGTGGGTCTTTATGGTAAGGCCTTAGAGAGCAGGGACCGAAATTGCATAGCTCCAGCTGCAAGAGCAACCAGAACCTCACACCACAGTTCTGTCCTCAGAAAACGCCTACTGGAAGCCGGGAGCCGTGGCGCACGCCTGTCATCTCAGCGGCTCGGGAGGCGGAGGCGGGAGGATCTCAAGTTCAAGACCAGAGGCAGTCTGCGTAACTTAATGAGACCCTGTCTCAAAAAGTAAAAAAAAATGGGCTGAGGTGCAGCTCAGTGGTCCAGCACTTGCAGAGCATGCAGGCGCGAGGACCTGGGTTCAACCCCCAGTACCGCAAAAAAAAAAAAAAAAAAAAAAAAAAGGCCTATTGGTGGTGATGAGCATAGAGGTGACGGGTGGCGGTATGAATATTACTATTCTATTCCTATGACTCTTACTACCATCATCATTTTTTGTTACAGTATTTGCATAATTAATGCAAAACTCCAAAGCGCCATGAAAATGTCACCAATATAAACAAGCTGTGGGGATATATTATATTGCAAATAACGTACCATATTAACATTTACGCCTTGGTGGTATCTGCATGTTTGAAATGATAAATCTGCAGCCAGAAGAAGATCCAAACTTGCAAGCATTCTCCACCAGGGACAGCGCGAGTGTGCGGGGCAGGCCCCGGGCCGCCTGCGGTGTGGTAGAGGAGCTGCCTTTAAAATGCAGCCTCTGCCCTGTGAGCTCGGCCATGCAGCACTGCAAGGCCCCGGATGCTTCCTAACCCCTCCCCCCGTGATGAAGTGCATTAGGATCTTAATGAAAATGCATTCTGTTTATTGCCCTCTTGGGAGCGGGGAGGTCAGCGCACCAAATGCATAAATCGCCATCAGAGCGGGGCCCGGCGTAATTGCGAAGTTGCTGCCCCAAGCCTGCGAGAGTCCGGGTCGGCCCAAGTCCCCTGAAACAGGCGCAGATCCTGGTAATTAGCACAGAGGCTGCCTGGGCCCACAGCACGGATGAAATATTCCAGAGTTAATCACACTTTGTAAACACTGATTCCTATTGACTGCCTTTCTCCAGGCCGATACCTCCTCATTAAATATCGCGTTAGTGGGTCGCAGGATGGGACAGAGATGCAACTGCCCAGCGATGGCTAATTCAGCGGCAAGTACTGCCTAACCACTGCTAACAACTGGAAATTGGTTAAATAGGCATGACTTAAAAACAAACCAAACTGGAGGTAAGCCTATCACAGTTGCTTGACAAAATTAGCATATAGAGCATAGAGGATAATAAGAGCAACTACTTCTAACAGGAGGTGAAATTTTTGTTGCTGTTAGGTGCCATGGAGTCGGTATCCGACTCCTAACAACCCTGTGTACAATAGGTGAGACACTATTGTCAGTGTTTCTCTGCTGTTCATAGGGTTTTCAATGTCGGATGTTTTTTTGGGAGTGGGTTGCCAGATCCGTCTCCCAGAGGTTAAATTATAAGAGTGATATTAACAACGTCAACAGAAGCATCCATTGTCACTTTCCCCAAAATATTCGTGATGCCACAGTTAGAGAAGAACTGTGATTAATCAAAGGAACCAGGCTGCCCAGCCTGGCTGAGAATAAAAGGACTTTGACCTTGAGCAGGAGCTCAACCACCCCTCACTGCAGAGAGGGGAGCAGAGAGGGGGTTGTTAATCGGGCACAAGTGACTCAGACCCGGGCCAAGATGGCTCCCTCCTCGCTGGGCCCTGGCCTCCCTCTTTCCCACTGCAGTCCAGGTTGCACACTGCTACACTGCTGTCTACTCTTCTCCTCTGACTGCCTCCACCACGGCACTGCTCTCGTTAAAAAGATAAGCAATGTGCAGCCAGAGGGGGAGCTCAGTGGCAGACCACATTCCTGGTGGGTATAATTGTTACTGTTACGTGCCGTCAAGTCGGTATCCGACTCAAAGCGACCCAGTGTACAACAGGTGAAACACTATTGTCAGTGCTTCTTTGCTGTTCATAGGGTTTTCAATAGCGGATTGATTTTTAGGAGTGGGTTGCCGGGTCCTTCTCCCAGGTGGGTATAAATCTCCATACAAACACACACGTGCACGTGCGCGCACACACACACATACACACAATCAATTGTTCCTATGCCCTCCTGAATCAAACCTAAAATACTACAGGAGCAAATGAGCTCCTCTCCCAATATCCCATCTACTTCTCCAGTCATATGACAATTATTACCTTAGATGAACTTTCTGAGGCAGTAATTTGATTTATTCTTTTTTCTTTCTGCCTGTCCTTCAAGACTCCCCCCTGAGGATGACCTGTACTCTGCCCCTGTTCTCTTCTTAAAATGATTTCCAAGGCTCGATGCTGAACTCCAACTCCATTACAATCTTTTATGAAAACTTCTCAGACCATCTTCATAGAAAATGATGTCTTGGGACTCGTATCTTTGCAGGTCATGTTGAGTTAGGCCTTTTCACACACTGATTACCCATTAGATGGTAAGAAACTATAGGATAAGGACCATTTCTATGCAGTATAAAAATTTGCCACCAAAAAGCAGTGCATAGGTAAAAGAAAGTCTACAGTCATAGCATCCTGGCATCCGATGCCGTCAGATCTCGGAAGCTAAGCAGGGTCAGCCTGGTTAGCCCTCGGATGGGAGACCGCCTGGGAACACCAGGTGCTGTAGGCTAGGAAGGACCTGGCAGCCCACTCCCAAAAATCAATCCACCATTGAAAACCCTATGAATAGCAGAGAAGCACTGACAAAGTGCCTCGCATGGCACAGTGTCAGGAGTGTTTTGTTCTGTTGTACACAGGGTCGCTATGAGTCAGACCCAACTCCATGGAACCTAACAACAACAGATAAAAGAATATATTTAAAACAACTTAGAATTTCTTGTTATCTCCAGGTTATCATTGTTACGAGCAACAACTATGGTGTTGTAACGTGGAGATACCCACGGGATCCAGTGAGCTGGACATCCCACTGGAAAGCAATACTAAGAAAAGTAGGAAAACGATTCCACAAGTCATTTCTCTAGAAGGCATCTCTAGAAGAAATCTGGTTAATGTTTCAAAACCTTCAAAAGTGGGTTAGTCAAAAACACAAATGTAGCCGGGTGCAGTGGCGCACGCCTGTCATCCCAGCGGCTTGGGAGGCAGAGGCGGGAGGATCACAAGTTCGAGAACAGGGCAGTATGCATAACTTAGCGAGACCTGTCTCAAAAAGTAAAAAAATGGGCTGAGGGTGCAGCTCAGTGGTCCAGCACTTGCAGGGCATGCAGGCGCGAGGCCCTGGGTTCAACCCCCAGTACTGCAAAACAAACAAACAAACAACAACAACAAAAAATCACAAATGTATGACCAAAGAGGTAGAGATCAGCAAGAGAAAAACCAACAAAATATGAAAGCTTCAGGAGAATAAAATGTGCAAAGAAAAAGGATCTGTAAGAGTTTTAAAGCAAGGAGAAGTGCATTTGATATGAGTGGAGTAAGAATCAAAGGAAAAATAAGTAAAAAATACAGACATACAAACAGATGGTGGTAAAGAGCTATGTTAATGATGTTGTTGTTGTTGTTGTTGTTGTTAGGTGCCGTCGAGTCGGTATTCGACTCATAGCGACCCTGTATACAACAGGTGAAACACTATTGTCAGTGCTTCTCTGCTGTTCATAGGGTTTTCAATGGCAGATTGATTTTTGGGAGGGGGTTGCCAGGTCCTTCTCCCAAGCCTACAGCACCTGGTGTTCCCAGGCGGTCTCCCATCCAGGTACTAACCAGGCCCGACCCTGCTTAGCTTCCAAGATCTGACGGGATGGGATGCCACAGGGCTATGGCTGCAGGTATGTTAATGATAATACTTGTTATTTGAGAGAATCGCAAGTCTCAGAATTGGCGCCCTACTGGAGAAAATATTTAGCAGTGATTCAACCATCATAGCCAAATCTTTGAATGAATTTTCTATGAATTACTGTGCAAAGGTTTTTAAACGTCTTCCGAACACAGAATGGCCACTGTCCAATCGCCACATCAAAGTCTCAGACTACATAGAAAGAAGTCCAGACTTCTTTCTAGCCAGTGCATTCCATAATTCGCCAATGAAAAGGAGCAATGTGAAAGCAGGGAAATGGAACATAGTGTTTTCAAATGAATTCTATATGAAGGAACTCTGCCTTAGTCTCTGCTCCTCTGGGCGTATTGATGAGCCTGGAATTCTATATCACGCCTGGGTTGGGACAAAAAGCAGGCCCTGGTCACAGAGAAGGCAACAGGTGTCACCGATAAAACAGCTTGGCTTGTGATTTGGTGGTTCTGGAGACCCCAGGAGAAGGCGCCTGCTCACACATATTCTCACAAACAGATTGTGCTCAGGAAGGCTGGTGAATTCTTCATGTCAGGCAAATATTGGAACTATGGTATGGAAAATCAAGCCTGCAGCCATAGCCCTGTGGCATCTGATCCTGTTAGATCTCAGAAGCTAAGCAGGGTTGGGCCTGGTTAGTACCTGGATGGGAGACCGCCTGGAAACACCAGGTGCTGTAGGCTTGGGAGAAGGACCTGACAACCCCCTCCTGATCAATCTGCCATTGAAAACCCTATGAACAGCAGAGAAGCACTGATAATAGTATTTCACCTGTTGTACGTCAGGTCGCTATGAGTCGGATACCGACTCGTCGGCATCTAACAACAACAACAACATGGAAAATGAGTAAACAGCTCCACTAGGGTAAAGGAATCTTCCTACAGGAATTGCATTGATAAATTTATAAAAAGTTCACTAGGAAACACGAGGGTCCCAGATGTCTTCCCAAATGACACACTTTCCACTTGAGTGATTAGAAATGGTTTAGGATCCATCCAGATTCTTACAAAGGTTCTGTTTCAATGCAGCTGTTTTCCCAAACACGGACGATAACCTTGGTGTCTGAGTCACATTGGTTTATATTTTGAAAAACAAATCAACACCATTCTAAACAACTGCTTCGCTGGAGGAAAAGCTCTCTAATTTCCAAGCCCTCCCGTCGAGTTACTCAGTTCATCCTTGTTGGTTAGGATCGCCCAACCCATGAAGCCTTTGATCCATGTTAGAGTCCACAGAGCTTCTGCCCTTGACAAACCTTCCCTGTTGCTTTTTTCTATTCAATTAAAAAAACAAGAGGCGCCACGCCACGCACCTGGATAACAATGTGACATACATTTTGGTAACAGTTCAAAGATGCGGCTCCCATTGGACCACAGCGTCTCTATGGGGCACTTGTTTTCCTTCAAGTTACTAAAAGTGGAAACTTAGACAACAATCTTGCCAATAACAGCTGTAGGCATCCGGGGCACGCATCCAGGACGGGAGGGCACAGAACTTACTCTTTGGAGCACAGCATTCTCACTGCTGACAGTTTTCTTGGATTACAATTCGCTATTTTCTGGGACAATGGGTTTAAGCGCAAATAAGATCGTGTGCCTGGCACAGAATCAGGAAGGGTTTCGATCTGCTGTACATCGGGTCGCTATTAGTCGGACTGGACTCAACAGCACCTAACAACAACAACAATAACAACAACAACAACAATTTTCTGGGACATATTTGTTAGATGGAATTAAGGACAGAATTGGCCAGCTGCTGACGGTGCAAATGGAATTTTCCAGGTTTTGTCAATAGCTGGGGAAGTGTGTTTTGCTACCCAGGGAACCGAATCAACACAGACACACTGGGTTTTTTTAACCCAACTGACAAGAATGATCAAGCAATTAATATCTCCTGGCGGCTTTTCAGAAAGTCCCAGGGCCTGATTACTTATTTCAGAGTCTTTTGTACAATTAGTTTGTGGGCAATATAATTTCTCACTTACTGCTTAATAGAATCTTCCAGCTAACTGGTGGGCAGAATAACAGGGTGTGTGTGAAACTCCAGCCTGGAACACCAGTGGATAATTTGTGTATTTCTTTCAGTCACTTAATGGACTTTTACAGTTTGGTAGTTGAAGGGGTGAATGATGGAAAATAGCGTAGCATCTCAAAATAAAAATACATGTCAAATCTTTACTCCTGATTCACATCAACTCCCACAAGGCAATGATGAATTTGGGATTACAAAGTTCCTTAGAAGTTGCGCTCTTTGTACACATACAGACATCATGACTGTAAAACCAATTTGAAAACATCTATATATTTCCCCCAATTGTTTTCATTTTATTCACAGAACCAAATGGATTCGGAAGACCAACATGGCACACCAAGCAGGGTTTATCCAGTTGTTTTTCAACATTATGTTGTTCCTTTTTGCGGTACTTGGGGGTTGAACCCGGTGCCTTGCACATACTTTGCAAATGCTTTACCACTGAGCTGCCATTTTTAATGGGCTAGACCCCAGCCCGTTTTTAATTTTGTATCTTGAGGCAGGGTCTCGCTACGTCATGCAGGCTGCCTCTGGCCTTGAACCTGCGAGGCTCCTGCTTCAGCCTCTTGAGCTACTGGGATTCCAGACCTGAGCCACAGCACCCAGCCCATTACTATTGTTGTTAGGTGCCATCAAGTTATATCCAACTCATAGTGACCCTCATAGGGTTTTCAATGGCAGACTGTTTCGGGATTGCCTTGGGAGTGCATTGCCACATCCTTCTCCCATTTTTGCGGTGCTGGGAATCGAACTCAGGACCTCTGAGACTGCAGAGCAGCGCTCTACCAACTGAGCTAAATTCCAGCCCAGCCCATTATTAAATCGTTTTAAAATAATCAGTTTGCCTTGGCACACGATCACAGAGCTTTAAAAACATACAAGCAATAATAACCCACAGCGTTTTTGTTCTAAATGCCCTAAAACATAAAGAAGGAAAAAAGAAAACCCTCTCTTTATATAGCATAGTGATAAAAATTTTTCTATTTTTATTTCCTTTTCTCTTGATTCTTTTTTCTTTTGTTGTGAGTGGTTAAGGTATTAGGGGATTGAACCCCAGGCCTCACACATACTTTGTAAGTGTTTCCCCACCAAGCTGTACCCCTAGCCCATATTTTTACTTTTTGAGACAGGGTCTCACTAAGTTACACAGGCTGCCTCTGGCCTTGAACTTGCGATCCTCCCACCTCTGCCTCCTGAGTCGCTGGGATGACAGGCATGTGCCATTGGGCCCTGCTCCATTTTTACTTTTTGAGACAGGTTCTCACTAACTTAGGCAGGCTGCCTCTGGCCTTGAACTTGCGATCCTCCTGCCTCTGCCTCCCGAGTCTCTGTGACGACAGCCGTGCGCCACTGCGCCTGGCTGGAGGTCGCACTGATTATTATATACCTTGGTGCTAAGACCTCAGTCTGGAGTTTGAGAACGTTAGCAAAGATGCCTTCCTCAGATTTATACAAAGGTGCAGAAATGAACGTGCCAGTCGCTCAGAGAAGGGGAAAGAGGAGCTGTGTTGTCAACAACCCCAGAGAGCACAGGGCCACGTTTTAGAGACACTGAGGAGCAGAGGGAGGGCTGTGATATGGGGAGGCCTTCTTGTTGTTGTTAGGTGCCGTCGAGTCGAGTCCGACTTACAGCGACTCTGTGTACAGCAGATCGAAACACTTGCCGATTCTGTGCCAGGCAAACGATCTTATTTATGTTTAAGCTCGTTGTTGCAGACACTGGGTCAATCCTTCTGGTGGAGGGTTTTTTAGGCATTTGTTAAATCACCAGACTGTCCAGGAGGTAAATGTCCGACGTATCGAGCACATCCGCAAATGTCCTGTCCTTGCCCCGGAGCTCAGTGTCGCCTGTCCCTGAATGGATCTGGTTATAACCGAATGTAAAACCTGTGCTCAGCTCTTCAAGAACCCCTCCCTGTCCTCATCTCTTGCCACCACTCTGGGTCAATTTCTAACCCCATCCCAAGCTGCCCCCTTGCCTGATCCCCACACTAAAGTCCGGTTGGTGTTGGTGTTGGGGTGCCACTGAGTTGGGTCCGATTCATAGAGACCCTGTGTACAACAGAACAAAACACTACCCAGCACTGTGCCATGCACGTGGTCTTTTTATGTTTGAGCCCAATGTTGCAGCCACTGTGTTTCTTCTCATTTTAATTGGAGGTTCCTAGAAAGCAGCATTTTCCCCTCTCGCTGGTTCTCTGTGTGGGTCCACACAGTCGTGTCCTCTGGGAAGCCTGCCCAGGCCTCACAAGGCCTAGTGAAAGCCCTTCCTTCTCGTAGCACATAACAGGCCTTACTCTGTCTCTTGAACTGGCCATTCCTGTCTCTACCACACATTCCTGCAGTGTAGACGCTCCATTCAGAGTCTCCTGTCTGCCAGAGTGTCTGTGTTTGCTTAAGTCAAGGACCCAGAGGAAGCACTCGCTGTGTGTCAAGTTTTTTTTTTTCTTGAGGTGAGATTCCACTATGGCTGGGCTTAACTCAGTTGGTGGAATGCTGCTCTGTGCCCTCTGAGGCCCTGGGTTCCATCCTCAGCACTGAATTGGACACCACTCGATGGCACCCAACAGCGACCACCCCCAAAATGTTGTTGTTGTTGTTAGGTGCCGTCGAGTCGGTATCCGACTCATAGCGACCCTCATAGGGTTTTCAATGGCTGACTGTTCGGGATTGCCTTGGGAGTGGATTGCCAGGCCCTTCTCCCATTTTTGCAGTGCTGGGAATTGAACTCAGGACCTCAGAGACTGCAGAGCAGCGCTCTACCAACTGAGCTAAATCCCAACCCCACCCCCAAAATACACACAATTAAAATACAAAAAAAAAAAGTGCCAGATACTCTTGGATCCACTGCTCACATACGACATTCCATGCTGCTGATGAGAGACGTAACGCACAGAGAATGCATAATCCACCCAGAGTCACACAGCAAACAAGAGCCAGAGCCAGGATTTGAACCCGGGCAGCCGGCACGCAAAGCCCGTGCTCTTAACGAGGAGGCCGTGCTGCCCACCTCTAAGCTCTCAAAAGCCATCTCTGAATGTCACAGTGCAGATCTTATCTTGTGCCCGGGTTCTTTGTGTAGCTACTGTTGTTGCTACTGTTGCTGGCCGGAGAGGAAATGTTGATGCCTGAGGGGGGACCCCAGGCTGAGGGCGGAGGTTGGCACCGACATCCTGTGCTGTCAGGCTTACCGGGCCGGGGCAGCTGTGGGGATGGATAAGGTTGCTTTGGGGAACGGAATCTCTCAGTGCCTCAGAAAGAAATCCGTCAGCCTGCCTCCGCGCCGCCAGGGTCTGTGGCCAGGTTAATTCCACAGAAACCAAACAGAGCCTGTCACCAGAGCAACAGGGTCAGCGTGTACCCAGCGCGTTTTCATGATCCCAAAATAATGGCATTGTTCATCACCAGGGGAAAAACAGCAACCCAAGCCCAGCAGGTTGGGTTCTGAAACTCATTTCCACAGGAATGAAGAGTGTGGAATAAGAAGACACTCAGTGTGGCTGGGCGCGGTTGTTCACAACTTAATCCCAGCCCTTTGGAGACTGAGGCAGGAGGACCGCGAGTCCCCGGCCAGCCTGGTGTATACAGTGAGGACCTGGCTCAACACAATAACAAAGTAAAGTCGCTGAGGAAAATGGCGGGGTACACAAGCGTCTCCCCTCCAAGGTGGGCAGAAATTCGACAGTTTGAGCTTTGATGTGATGGGACCTGCTTGGAAAAGGCAAATCCTCTCTTGCAGAAGAATCTCCGCCCTGCCTGAGGGGCGAGGCCCCTTCACCTTGGTTAGGTTCCTTTCCGTGTGATTTGTGTGTTTGCCTTTTAGGTTTGTTTGTTTGTTTTTGTTTTTGTTCTCAGTACTAGAGATGAACCCAGGGCCTCACTTGCTGGTCAACCACTCTACCACTGAGCTGCACCTCCAAAATTCATCTTAGTTTTTAAGGTATGAGCCGGGATGATGTCACAGAAGTCCTCGTTAAAGAGGTCAGAGGTAACGACTGTCACAAAAAAAGCAGTACATCTGAGCAGGCCCTAACTTCCAGATTTGCTGTGCTCAACACCTAACCCCACTTTTTACATATGCTTTTACCTTTACCTGTACCTCCAACCAGCCATTGAAAACCCTAGGAACAGCAGAGAAGCACTCACAATACTGTTTCACCTGCTGTACGTAGGGTCACTATGAGTCGGACACTGACTCGATGGCACGTAACAACAGCTAGCTAACACATTTTAACCAAGTCTCCCTAGCTATCTTTAAAGACATAAAACTTTTTTATTAACACACTTGGTGAAGGAAATGCTAGCCAAGCATGGTTGCACATGCCTGTAATGCCAGCTGAGGCAAGAGGATTATGGGTTGGAGGCCATAGGTGGCCTTTGTAATTTACTGAGCTCTATCTCAAGTTAAAAAATAAAGTAGGGGCTGGGGGTGGAGCTCAGCAGGGGAGCACTTGCCTGGCATGTGCAAGATACTGGGTTCAACCCTCAGGACTGAAAAAACAAAGGCACACATAAATATATAAATCAAAGGGCTGGGATGCAGCTTAGTGATACAGCACCTGTCTAGTATGTGCAAGGCCATGGGTTCAACTCTCAATAATGAAAAAAAAGGGAAATAAAGAAGAAAGAAAGAAAGAGAGAGAGGAAAGAAGAGAAGGAAGGAAGGAAAGGAAAGGAAGAAAGAAAGAAAGAAAGAAAAAGGAAGGAAGGAAAGAAGGAAAAGAAGAGAAGAGAAGAAGGAAGGAAGAGAAAGAAAGAAAGAAAGGAAAAGAAAAATGAAGGAAGGAAGGGAAAGAAAGAAAGAAAGAAAGAAAGAAAGGAAGAAAGAAAGAAAGAAAGAAAGAACAAAAAACAAAAGAAAAGAAAAATGTTGATCAAACCTAATACACCCATTATCTTTGGTTGGAAAAAATGTCATTTTGTAAATTTCACAGCAACGTTTAACAGACTGGTATGAGGCCGATGACATGAATTATCTGTTTCATGCCCTATATGACAGGGGCAGATGACTCTTTCAGGGGAATTTCGCTTACTGAGTTTTCCTTGTATCTTAAGGCTGCAAAACTTTTCCTGAGACCACCCCTCAGTGCCTCCACTCTGGAATGTTCCCAACATACCCCTGAATTGGCAGGAAAGACGCGCTGGTCTCCGTGTCTTCCTTGGAGATCACATTAAGCTATTCAAATACCTGTGCCCTCTAAAATGAATACAGGCTGAGCACCCCCAATCTGTAAAAACAAAATCCAAAATGGTGCAGAACCAGACACTTCTTCAACATCAATAGGACACCATAAGTGGAAAATTCCACACCTGATCTCGTGCCACAGAGAGCTGTGGATGCACTAGAAATGCAGAGAATTACCACGAGGCTATGTGTACAAGGGAGAAGGACCCAGCAACCCACTCCCAAAAATCAATCCGCCATTAAAAACCCTATGAACAGCAGAGAAGCACTGACAATAGTGTTTCACATGTTGTACACAGGGTTGCTAGGAGTCAGATACTGACTCAATAGCACCTAACAACAACAACAACATGTATACAAGATGTGCATGAACCGTAAGTAAATTTTGTGTTTTAATTCATATTCCACCTCCATCTCACAAGGTGAATGCAAATTTGGGCTGGTGGGTGAGCTCAGTGGAGAGCACTTGTCCATCATGCAAGCGGCCCTGGGTCTGATCCCCAACACCAAAGCAAACCACAGAATCTGAAATCCGAAACCTTTCTGGTCCTAAGCATTTCCTGTAAAGGACACTCAACCTGTGTGGTCTAGGGAAACTCTTGCTTGGCACAGCAGATAGCCGTTCCTCGGAATGTAAACTGCAGGTCAGCATGTCAACAATGAGCTGACATATGGGGGTCAAGCGGGGTCACGTGCTGGATCTGCGGTTTTCTGTGTGATTGAGGAAGCTCTTACATCTGAAGTTCCTTCCCTCTCGAATCAATAATTATTAACACATGATGGGTTTGCTACCAAAGTAAAGTAAGATCACATATCTAATGTAAAGAGCACAGCTGGCTGTGGTGGCTGACGCCTGTCATCCCAGGTACTTGGGAGGATGAGGCAGGAGGATGCCTTGAGCTTAGTGGTTCAAGACTTATATGGATGGGCAATATGGAGAGGCCCTTTTTGAAAAAAGAAGGGAAAAGGGAAAAGGAAAAAGAGGTTGAGAAGCTTCCACTTTAAGTATCTACACAATTTGACATTATTCTCCACATAGAACAAAGTCTGAAGACTCTACGGGACAGGGAGGGGACTCCAGATGCCAGGAGGTACCTTGGGCACAGTGAAGATGTTTTGGAGGTAAAAGAAAAACAGAGGCACACTCGAAGGTAAGCTACTGGGTGACACCCACTCCTTTGGGGATTTTTGTAGTCATCCCTTTCGTTGTTGTTAGGTTTCTGACTCAGAGACCCTCTCAAGGTTTTCAATGGCTGACTGTTTCGGGATTGCCTCGGGAGTGGATTGTCGAGTCCTGCTCCCACTTTTGCAATGCTGGGAATCAAACTAGGGACTACAGAGTGGCGTCCTACCAACTGAATTTAGTTCTACCAACTAAATCCCAGCCTGTGGTCATCTCTAGACTTCCTTAAATGGAAATGATGTCACAGTGTGCACAAAAACAGTTGTGAGACCAGATTTGGGACACGCTGTCAGAGTATCTGTGAAGGTACATTCCGAATTTAAGCTCTAAATTCTATATCAAATTTCTTTGTGCCACATTGTCTTACTCTGATTCTAGGATTACTCAGAGATGCCTTTTAAAAGGTACATAAAAATATGGCATTTCCCTAAGTTTGCCCTGACGTGTGCCATGGTGTTTTCAGTCGCATCATATGCTTGTGAAAGCTGGACGTTGAATAGGGGGCAGAAGAAGAATCCATGCTCTTGAATTATGGTGCTGGAGAAGAATATTGAATACACCATGGACGCCAAAGAAGCAACTGATGTGTCCTAGACGAAGTGCAACCAGAGTGCTCCTTGGAAGCAAGGATGGCCAGACTGTGTCTTTCATATTTTGGACATGTAGTCAGGAGGGATCAGTCCCTGGAGAAGGACATCATGTTTGGGAGAGTGGTGAGTCAAATAACAAAAGGAAGACTCTCAACTAGATGGATTGACACAATGGCTGCAACAATGGGTTTAAATATAAAAAAGATGGCATGCATGGCAGTGTTGGGAAGTGTTTTATTCTATTATACAAAGGTTCACTACGAGCTGGACCTGATTCAACAGCTGCTACCAACAACATCAGTTTGTAAAGTTTATGCAGGTAGACAGTCAACCTCACATCAAAACAAGAGGAGAAATAAACCTGTCTCCTGGAATCAATAACTAGAGTCTGGAAATGCGAAAGGGGTGGATATGGGGACATATTTTTAGGATCAGTCTGTCTACCAAAAACCAGATGGGAAAGTATGTGGCAGCTCTGAAAATCCAGGGGACTGAGATAGAAAACTGAACTGGGGTGCTCAAAAGTAGAGCCCTCCAGTCTCACATGTAATGGGTTTCTGAAAATGTGCGATAAAACATTAGGTATTTTTAAGACATAAATCTGACTTCTTTCTAAAAACCTTCAATACTAACTAATCACAATTTTCATATTATTATTAATTCTCCATTTCTATTTGAACACCTTAATGGAAAAAATTTGCTCATGGACTACAATCTCTCAAGGAAAATAGAGTCTAAAATTATCCAGTGCTTTAAAACTTTTTAAAATATGCAAAGTACTGTAGTAAGTGGGTTCAGAGCACAGGCTATGGGGTTCAGGTATCTAAATTGCTATTTAGATAATCATTTATCTATGCCTCAAGTTCTACACGTAGAAAGGAAGATAATAATAATAATAATAATAATAATAATAATACTTAGGATACTGATATGATGAAAGAATTAATATAAAGCACTTAGAACAATGTGTGACACATCGCAAAAACTAATACATTCATTATTATTACAAATTAATAAATTCTTCATATATTACTGACAGAAAGACATTGTATTGAACTTAAGAGACTGAAACACACTATGTATTTTTCCTGCTTATGTAATTGCTGTTATTGATAGATACTGTTGAGTTGGACCCAACTCACATCAACTCTAAGTACAGCACAACAAGATGCTATCCAACACTGTGCTGTGCATATGATCATTTTATGTTTGAACCCATGGTTGAAGCCACTGTGTCTCTTTACATTTTGAGTCATGCCATATCAGCAAAAGGAGGTCCCAGGGTCTTTACTCCATTCCTACCATTAAGGTCGACTCTACTTTGCTGAGGCAACTCTTCCTTACTTGTATCTTAAATGCCTTCCAGCCTGGGGGGCTCATTTTCCGGCACTCTATTTGCCAGTACTTCTCTGCTATTCATAGGGTTTTCAGTGGCTGATTGTTTCGGGAGTGGGCTGCCGGGTCTTTCTTCCTAGTCTGTCTCAGTCTGGAAGCTCAGCTGAAGCCTGCCACCATGGGTGGCCCTGCTGGTATCTGAGATACCGGTGGTGTAGCTTTCAGCATCACAGCAACACAGAAGCCCGCACAGCAGGACAAGCTGACAGATGCCCGGAAGTTACCTAAGTACACATGGATAAGTCTAAGGAGGTAAACAAATAGAACTATAAATTCGGGGCATATCTGAAATCCCTCAAAAGTATTTAAGCATTCACCTCACACCTACCAGAACCATTACTATAAAATATGAAATAATAAAATAAAGCAAGTGCTGGGGAGGACGTAGAGAAGGTGGAACACGTAAGCTTTATCAGTGGCAAGGAGAATGTGGCAATGCGACGGGAAAGCAGTACAAATGTTCCCCCAAAATTCAAAAGCTGAAAAAGAGGTACCATTTTTACCAGATTACCATTAGTAATCTGACCTCTTGCTGTATAGCAAAAATTGAAAATAGGATCGTGAATGTTGTTGTTGCTGTGTGCCATCGAGTTGGCTGGGATTTAGCTCAGTGGGTAGAGCGCTGCGCTGCAGCCTCTGAGGTCCCGAGTTCGATTCCCAGCACCGGAAAAATGGGAGAAGGACCTGGCAACCCACTCCCAAGGTAATCCTGAAACAGTCAGCCATTGAAAACCCTCTGAGGGTCGCTATGAGGATCGTGAATAGGTATCTGCAAGCCTACATTCCCTGCATCGTTATTTATAACAGCCAAAAGGTAGAAGCAATCTAAATGTCAGTAATCTAAATGTCTATCAAGAGATGGACAGATAAAGAAAATTCTGAGGATGTTTGGGTAGTGAAATAAGACCATCATGGAAATTGGGGACCTGGGATGTAGCTCCTCGGCAGAGCAAGTGGGTAGCATGTGTAATGCTCCGGGCTCCATCCGCTGCACACACTAAAAGAAAGAAAAAGAAAAACACCCCATGGTTCTACTGCACCCAGGTATGCAGTGTGTAGAGCAGGCAGGGGCCTGGGGTTTGGCTCAGTTGGTAGAGTGATTCTCTGTACTCTCTGAGGCCCTGAGTTCAATCCCCAGCACTGCATAAACAGGAGAAGGACCTGGCATCGCACTCCTGATATAATTCCGAAACAATCAGCACTGAAAACCCTGTGAATGGCAGAGAAGCACTGGCATAGTGCTGGGCATGGCACAGTGTCGGGGAGTCTTCATTCTGTTGTACGCAGGGTCGCTTAGAGTTGGACTCTACTCGAAGGCACCTCAAAACAACAACCACCAATTTTGAATTTACTGGAAGAAGAGCATTATGGTATAATTATATAGAAACACCATTTTTTGGACCTGGCAACCCCCTCCCAAAAATCAATCTGCCATGGAAACCCTATGCACAGCAGAGAAGTACTGACAATAGTGTTTCCCCTGTTGTACGCAGGGTCACTATGAGTCTGATACCAACTCGATGGCACCTAACAACAACAACAACAAGGTATCATTTCCAGTGTTCTGTCCTGGAACATTTAATATGTTACTCTGAGGGACTTCTGACAAGGTGGGGTTTGGTTCTTAGTTAAGGGAAAGCAAGAAGGAATGAAGGAAAGGTTTTAGGATGCTAACAGAGGCACTGGTACCTTCCAGGTCCCTTGTCATCAAAAAACAGGCTCCAGACTTCTCAAAACAGCCATCAGACAGTGCAGACTAGGGGAGGCAGGTTCTCAGGGGAGAGGATCAGCCACAACCCATTTCTTAAGAAGTCCTAATGGGAGTGCAAAAATTCACCCTGAGTGAACAGGGGGAGGTCAAAGGTCCATCTTTGGGGACTGGAGCTGATCTGCAAGGTCCCTGAGACTTAAACACAAAAGCAACCCACACTTCCCTCTCCAGGGTACCTTGCTGGGAGACTCGGGGATTTGGCAGAATTATGAGGGGCCCTGTGAGTCGGACACAACTTGAAGGCACCGAACAATGGCAGATTGAGATGGGAGGAAGGGGGAGAGAACTGCAACCCAAATCCTTGAAAGAAATGGTAATGCAAGGACCTCCTTTGCACAAGAAAGTGACCTGTCAGAGATGTCTGATGGCCCAGGTGGGTGAGGACAAAGGGAGGTTTTGCCTCCAGCCCAGAAGGCACCAGGTCTCAGGCTGCCTTTAGCCACAGCCAGCCCCTGAGAGGAGGCGGCTGCCCTGCAGGATGCTGGTCCTGAGGACGCGGGGGTCAAGCCAGCCGTGCATACTGACTGCATTTTCTGTGTGGAGAAGGTTTTATCCATGAGAAAAAATTACAGAAATAAGAGTGTAGATTTTGATTAAATCTATATACGTACAGATGTTGTTGTTGTTAGGTGCCATCGAGTCGGTATCCGACCCATAGCGACCCTCATAGGGTTTTCAATGGCTGAGTGCTTCGGGATTGCCTTGGGAGTGGATTGCCAGGTCCTTCTCCCATTTTTGCGGTGCTAGGAATTGAACTCAGGACCTCAGAGACAGCAGCGCAACACTCTACTAACTGAGCTAAATCCCAGCCCATACGTACAGATAGTTTACTCCAAAATAACATGCTTTGTGTTTTTCCCGGATTCTGTAACACAGGCCATATCACAGTGACATTAATGGAGAACACGCTTACCTTATGTATATTACAACTTCAGCTACATTATGAAAATAGAACTAAGCTTTAAAGGTTCCTAAAATTTTATTTTTATGTATGTATGTATGTATGTATGTATGTATGTATGTATGTATTTATTTATTTCGGTATTGGGGGTTGAACCCAGGGACTTGCGCCTGCATGCTTTACAAGTGCTGGACCACTGAGCTGCACCTCCAGGCCACTTTTTTACTATTTTTGAGACAGGGTCTCGCTAAGTTATGCAGACTGCCTCTGGTCTTGAACTTGCGATCCTCCTGCCTCTGCCCCCCGAGCTGCTGGGATGACAGGCGTGAGCCATTGAGCCTGGTCGGTTCCTAAAATTTTTATCCTTTCATGAATTTTAACTATTATGAATGAGTGATATAACAATTACAAGATGTCTTTTTATTGTTTATATTTTTTATTTTTTGTGTGTGTGTGGTGCAAGGATAGAACCCAGGGCCTTGTACATGCAAGGCAAGTGTCCTACCAGTAAGCTATATACCCCAAGCCCCTTGATGTCTTTTTAAAAATAAATAAAATTAAGTGTGATATAATATTACTTGAGAAGTGTAAAACATAAACTATGACTTCCAAAAATTTGCAATAACAGAATAGTAGGAGAGAAGATCAACCTTTTTGCAAATACACTGCTAGGAAAGTTAATTTTGTTTTCCTAACTTGACAGTGGCCTGCAGCCATAGCCCTGTGGCTTCCAATCCCGTCAGATCTCGAAAGCTAAGCTGGGTCGGGCCTGGTTAGTCCTTGGATGGGAGACCGCCTGGGAACACCAGGTGCTGTACACTTGGGAAAAGGACCCGGCAACCCCCTCTCAAAAATCAATCAGCCATTGAAAACCCTAGGAACAGCAGAGAAGCACTGATAACAGTGTTTTGCCAGTTGTACACAGGGTCGCTATGAGTCTGATACCGACTAGATGGCACCTAACAACAACAGCAAACAAACTTGACAGCAAACTACAGCTAGGCATTTCAGATTCATTACAAATTCATTTCCTCCCTGAATACCACTACCATATAAACCTTACATAGGGTAGGTTCTTACCCAGTGACACCAAACAGAAAAACACAGGCATCCAAAGTCACAACAACGGGCCAATTTTAAGTGATGTTGAAATACAGTAACATAAAATTATGCATTTAATAAACATGTAAATGACACAAGAGATTCTGGTGCCTGCATATTTCAGCTTCTAACATCTGAAGTATAAAAATATAAATATAGGGAGGATCATGACCTTTTCTTCTATTTTTCCTTTCCTTTTAAAAAGTCGTTATTTCCTCTCCTAGCTCAAAGATCAACAATGCAGACTGAGAGGGGAGGTCCACGCCTACAGTCTCAGCACAGGGAGGCTGAGGCTAGAGGATCTTAGGCTGTGAATTAGAGGCCAGCCCCAGCTACACAGTGAGATCTTAACTTAAAAAAGTTGTAGTTGTTGTTAGGTGCCGTCGAGTCAGTATCCGACTCATAGCAACCCTCATAGGGTTTTCAATGGCTGACTGTTTCGGGATTGCCTTGGGAGTGGGTTGCCACGTCCTTCTCCCATTTTTGCGGTGCTGGGAATCGAACTCCAGTCCTCAGAGACTGCAGAGCAGCGCTCTACCAACTGAACTAAATCCCAGCTTAAAAAAAGTAGAACATGCAATTTAATCTCTAAAAATAATCACGCTGATTGTACACGATCCAAAAATCCAACCTTTTAAAATCGCTGCTCATTACTTTATCTTAATTTACACGGATTCTATTTTATGCTTAGCTAGTCAATAAATACACTCGCACACACACACACACTTGTGTAAGTCAGCAGTCCCTGAGGCACAGTTCAAACAGGCTTAATGTGTGTAAACAGGGAGGAGAGACGAGAAAAGTCTGAGCCCTGAAAAAATAAAAATATTCTGGGAGCTGAGATAATAGGCCAAAAAAAAATCATCATACAAATCTGTGCAGGAAATCCTGTCGGGGGAAAAAAAAATCTCATTAATCAATGTTGCCTACACAGAAAATAAGTAGGGTGTTTTGGTCTAGAGGTTAGCTCACCCAGGGCTACCAGGTCAAACCCAGCCCTGGGTTTATGTTTCTAAGACCCCTAGCTCACAGTGGTTTCAGATTTTTAAACAGCTTTTTTAAGTAAAAAGAGAGTTTGAAAAAAATACAGGGAAGGTATATGGTCCACAGATCTTAACATATTTAATATCCTAAGATATTGAGAAATGAATTTACTATCTGGTCTTTTATGTGCATAAGTCTGTTGAATAGGAGCAGTTCAACGCTCTGAGAAGTGGGACCATTTACGCCAACCCCTAAAAGCCAGAGCCGGCCACAGAGAAGGAATCACTGCTCATTCAACCCAGTAAGTCATTCTGCTAAGTCAAAACCGAGACGAATAAAATTGTCAATTACATTGCATCAGCATATCCATGCACATCATACCTTTTCTCCACCCACAAAGAAAGCCTACAATACTTTTACTATTAGAATAAACACTGAACCTAATAAGTCAAATCGCAAGAGGAGAATAATATTTGCCATTTATAACGTGGCAACACTAATGCGATTCAAAAAATGGGACAAAATTAGCCTCCAGCGCAAGAAAAAGTGGAAAAGCCAATTAAATTTACAACAAAAGCTAGTTCGGCGTTAAAGGAAATGAATTACAGACAACATTTCTCCCTTTAATACCGCATTCACACCGCTAATCACTGAGATTCATCAAGCCCATGTAGACGTTTCTATATTATTTTGGATTTTAATTTCAGAGCGTGTTAGAGTTTTAAATCTGACATCTTCTACGAACTGCAATAATTATTTTCCCTAAATACTGTTTAAGTAGAGCATATTTTATTATTTTCCTCGAGAAGTTTCAAATGAGCTACAGACACCCCGTCTGTAAGTTCTCATTTTCATCATGGCTGTAAATACTCTGTTCTGAGGCTGCCATGGAATCTGATAGTAGAGAAAAGGCCACTTTCACCAGCGATGCTCCAGGACCGCGCTGCCTGCTTCAGGACATAGCCAGGCAATCCACAGTGCAGAAGAGCCATCGGCAGCCTCGGCCCCAAGGGATCCGCGCCCATCCGGCATTAGCTCACACCTCGCAAGCAGATGTCCAGTCCTTAATGCCTCGTTTTGAAAGTGAGATCTGGGCTCTGATCAATGCTAACTTATACCCAGGGAAGCACAGCCACGCCATAAAGCTATCGGTCATTGTTGTTGTTGTTGTTAGGTGCCGTCGAGTCGGTATCCGACTCATAGCGACCCTCATAGGGTTTTCAATGGCTGACTGTTTCGGGATTGCCTTGGGAGTGGATTGCCAGGTCCTTCTCCCATTTTTGCAGTGCTGGGAATTGAACTCGGAACCTCAGAGACTGTAGCGCAGCGCTCTACCTACTGAGCTAAATCCCAGCCCTCTAGAACACGTCTATACAAGGAGTCCATTCTACGTACGAAAGGGACAAGCTATAGTTAGCCTCCGGGTAGCCCATGAATTCCAGTCCCTAAGATCCTCAAACGTTCTGGATAAATCAGCACAAACCATTCCAGGGCCTGGGAGAGGCCCCTCTGCTGGGTCCATCTTGTGGATGCGGCGTGACATAAACTGTGTGGCTGAGGTGCAAATTATGAGAGCCATGGGTGGCCAAGGGGCAGCTGTTGAGAAAGGGTCACTGGGCCTTGGGCATCATGACAGGGGTTTCAAACTATGGATAAAAAGCCAGATGGGGCAGGAGAGAGGTGGGAAGAGAAAGGCGACGGCCAGCAAGGGAAGGACAAGCTATATTTACAGCACTTCCTTTGGATAAAAACATCCTGGAGTTTAAGGATGAAAAATGCAAACTGGATCGTCCAGGCCACTGAAGGTACGTTGTTGCTGTTAGGTGCCATCAAGTTGGTGTCCGACTCATAGGGACCCAAAGTACAACTCGTATCAGTGCTTCTCTGCTATTTGTAGGGTTTTCAATGGCTGGTTGTTTTCGGAGTGGGTTGCTGGGTCCTTCTCCCAAGCCTACAGCACCTGGTGTTCCCAGGCAGTCTCCCATCCAAGGACTAACCAGGCCCGACCTTGCTTAGCTACTGAGATCTGATGGGATCAGACGCCACAGTAGTACAGCTGCAGGCACTGAAGGTATATTGTATCCAATAAGAGAAGAGAATGTATTTTAGTGTCTTTCTTAGGGGTTTATCTTGCTATATAACCAGCTTATTTACACACACAGGAAGTGAGTGCCCACAGCTCTCTGCCCAAAGTGTTCCGAGCGGATTCCACTCCCCCAAGGATCACCCCCATATCTCACGTGAATTCTTCAGCCACTAAATCCCCCAGGCGTAGCTGAACTGGAAATCTGACGTTTTATGGGGAAGGGGGTATCTGTTTGTTTCTGTGGCTTTCTTTGTTTATCTGTGGGATGTTTTGAAAACAGGGTCTTGCTAAGTAGCACAGATGGGCTTCAAACTCACAATTCTTCCTCCTCAGCCTCCTGTGTCACTGGGATAACTGGTGTGGACCCGGTGCCTGGCTGGCCATTGGATGCTCTGTGAAAATTGCAACGTTCAAGTTGCTTTTATGATTTACCCAGTTTTCCCTCCATATGAACAAGAAAGAAAGAATAACGAATTACCATGACTGAATAAAATCAAACAAGCCGGCTGCCATGGCACACACCTAGAATCCCAGAGACTTGGGAGGCTGAGACCAGAGGATTGCAGATTCAAGGCCGGAGGCAGCCTGTGCAATCTCTAAAGTAAAATAATATGGGGATTGGGGTGCAGCTCAGTGGTAGAGCACTTGGCTAGTATGCATGAGGCCGTGATTCAACCTCTAGTACATATATGTTGTTGTTAGGTGCTGTGGAGTCGTGTCCGACTCATAGCTACCATCATAGGGTTTTCAATATCAGATTGTTTTTTCGGGATTGCCTTGGGAGTGGGTTGCCACATCCTTCTCCATATATATATATATATATATATATATATATATATATATATTTACATACACACACACACACACATATGTATATATATATATATATATATATACATACACACATATATACTTTTTCCTCATTCTTACAGTAAAACAAAAACTTTAGGGGTCTGGTCCCTTGTGTGTTAAATAGTGAAATATATATTAATCTGTTTTGAGTATAAACATATTTTCCTTTTCCTCCCTCCTTAAAAACGGTCCAGCAAAACTGTCAAAGGGAAGATCTGGAAAAAAAAAATTCCTATTTGTTTATGAACTGAGACCAAAACTAGAATTGGAAAAAAATCAGAAAAATGATATAGCACCCCACATAATTAATGTGTTCATCACAAAATGACAATGGACTCCAGGCTGCCATTTTAATTCCATTAGTTGACACAGTAGGACTGTCAAAGCCCTTGTTCTTGTTGTTAGGTGTTGTCAAGTCCTGTCCAACTCATGACAACCCTTATGGGGTTTCAATGGCTGACTGTTTCAGGATTGCCTTGGGAGTGGATTGCCACATCCTTCTCCCATTTTTGCAGTGCTAGGAATTGAACCCAGGACCTCAGAGACTGCAGAGCAGCGCTCTACCAACTGAGATAAATCCCAGCCCATCAAAGTCCTTAGAAGGTATTTAAAAAGTATTTGTGGGGCTAGGGGTGTAGCTCACTGGCAGGGTACCTGCTTAGCATGCATAAGGTCCTGGGTTTGATCCACAAAAGGTATTTTGTTCAGGAAAAAAAAACAGCAATAATGCTTGGGTTCTACTTATGTGCTGACCTTATTCAGTAGTTTCTCAATGATAACTTGGAAATAGTCAATAAATAAAATATGCCTTTCTGGTTGACTTTCAGCAAAATCTATGATTAATTCCCTTTCACAAGTACAATACCACCTTGAGCTTCGGGTAGAACAAGTCTCATTACTTTTCTCCAGATACGCTCTAGACAGACGATCTTTTAATTTAAGTTTTTGAAGCATTTTGGCTAACTTAAAAAATTTTTTAGTGTGAACATGTTATTGGATTTATTTGCAATTCTACAATCAAGCTACACTTCATTGTGTAAAACAGAACCTTTCTGTGCACAACCTTTTAAACGTATATTTACCACATCTTCAGTAACGAATCCCCTGAATAGATTATGATGGTAAGGGATAAAGATCTTGAGCATCGCTACTGCTCACAAATGAGCCTCTGCCTTCGCCAAGTCGAGGACACCGGACCCAGGTCCCGGGGAGGCAGAAGGTCGCACTTACATAATGTCCTGGCCATTGGGGTTGTGAGACAGGAGCAGGCTGGCTCTCAAGGGGGGTTGCGTAATCCTTCCTCATTCCCTGGGGGGTTTTAAGGGAGGGAGGGGCAGCCTACTATCTGTCAAGGGGAATTTGGCTTCCACGCTGCCTGGGGCTGGAGGAACATCCCACGTCCCCCTCCACACAGGACGGAAAGCCTGGGATGGTGACTACGTCCAGGCTTCTTTCAACGTCTTTGGAGTCCAATTGCTGTCACTGCTTGGCCACAGAAAGGAGTGGCCATTCCAACCCCCCTCCGATGGCCGCCCTAATTAGTACATTACACTTTCCCAATTTAATCCCTTTATTTGCCTCACTGCCTTTGTGGGGCTAAGTAAGCGCCACGGCACGGTGCCCTGCTGATGTCGCGAGCGGGGCCGCCTCGCTGAGTGCTACCCAGCTGCCAGCTCCAAGCCCAGCCAGGCGGCCCAGCCCCGAGAGCTAATCTGGACAGTGACATCTCTGTCTTCCGCTCAGAGGCCTCCCAACTCGCTCTCTCCAATCTGGAGGAAAACTGAGTGCTGTTTCTCAGTGCCAAGAACCACCCTGTGCTTTGTTCTGCTACCAAAGAACAAGCGCACAGAGAACTCCAAACTCTCTGTTCCAGTTCCTCTCAGTGCGCAGGACTGCAGCGCTGTGAATATCGCAGTCACGTGGTTTTTAAAATCAACAGTCAGAAATGCTTTTCTACCCTTTCCCTAAATATTTGGTACTTCCCTAAAGCAAGCGACATTTGTAGGAAGAGTCTGCCTCAATCTACAGCCTTCAGAACAAAGCTTTACCAAGGTGTTGATAAGATGAAACCGTAGTCAGCCTGTGGCCTGACTCACAGAAGGTTGTCTGGAATTATTTGAGTAAATTGGAGGGGTTTTTACATTGAGAACCTCTTGCTTATATCAGCATATGTTACTTGTTAATCTATCCCAAAACATTTTCTTCTGTTAGGGTACTTACAGTCACAGCTAGGAAATCTGGGTTTAGAAAAGTTAGTAACAGCTTAAACTTGATATACTCTCTAACTATAAGGATTATAATACTGTTGAGCAATGGCTGGTAAAAAAAAAACCCAAGGATTTCAGGAGTATTTTCATCCTCCAGTTTCACAATGTTAGTGTTGTTGTTGTTGTTAGGTGCCATCAAGTCAGTGTCCGACTCATATTGACCCTATGTACAACAGGTGAAACACTTGTCGGTAC
>VMDO01000933.1:95349-140349 GCA_007922755.1 Pedetes capensis | reverse complement strand
AAAACTCCACCCAACACTATTATAATTGCACATGAGCTTCATGGGAAGAACAGAATTAATGAATAAGGGGTAGATCAGGGGAGAGGTTAACCTATAAACGCTTCACTCTCCATTTTAATCTATTGCTACTTTCTTCTCAAGGTAGAATTAATACCAAGAATTGGCTTCTGAGAATAACAACTTCTTGTTGTCAGGTGCCATCAAGTCATGTCCGACTCACAGCAACCCTCCTTATGTTTTCAGTGGCTGTTTTGGGATTGCTTCTGGAGTGGATTGCCAGGTCCTTCTCCCATTTTTGCAGTGCTGGGGATCACACACGGGACCTCAGAGATTGCATCGCAGTGCTCTACCAACTGAGCTAAACCGCAGCCCGTTTGATCCCTTGGTAAAGATTAATTCAGAGGGCGTCCAAAGGACAAGTGATTGGAAGTAGCTCTTAGTTTTCTCATTCACATTCACTAACTTATCAAATGGACACCCATCACTATCCTTGTCAGAGCATTGTTGTTGCTGGTGTTAGGTATCATCCAGCCATGTCTGACACATTGTTGTTGTTAGGTGCCGTCGAGTCGTGTCCGACTCATTGCGACCCTCATAGGGTTTTCAATGGCTGACTGTTTCGGGATTGCCTCGGGAGTGGACTGCCAGGCCCTTGTCCCATTTTTCCACTGCGGCACTCTACCAACTGAGTTGAATTCCCAGCCCATCAACTATTAATGTTGCTGCTGCTGTTGTTGTTGTAAGGTGCTGTCTAGTCATGATATCGACCCTCAAATGTTTTTCAATGGCTGATTGTTTTGGGATTGCTTTGGGAGTGGATTGCCAGGTCCTTCTCCCATTTTGTGGTGCTGGGAATCGAACTCGGGACCTTCTAGACTGCAGAGCAACGCTCTACCCACTGAGCTACATCCCAGCGCCAGAGAAGGATGACCAGGGAAAAGGAAAACCACCTGCTGCGGGGAGGGGCCGCGTCCAGGTGCCCACTCACCTTGAATCGTCCTCTTGAAGAAGGCCTTGCAGGCCTCGCAGGAGGCCACGCCGTAGTGGTAGCCGGACGCGATGTCCCCGCACACCAGGCACAGCCTCTTGGGCATGGAGTTGAGCATGTACTCGCACTTGGTCTGCGGGTCCTCCACGATGGTGCTGGAGCAGTCCTCGTACAGCTTGCGCACGGGCCCGCCGCCCCCCAGGATGGGCGCCGACGGGTAGAGGGGCGGCGAGTCCAGGCCGTTCTGGTGGCCGTTCATGGTGGAGCTGTAGCTGCCGCTGGCGTCCGAGGAGCCGCCGGGGCTGTGGTGGTTGACGCTGTCGGTCAGCGAGGCCGGGCTGGAGGGTTCCGTCTTGATGAAGGGCGAGCAGCTAGAGTCAATGTGGCGGTCTTTGTTGGACATTCTGCAGAGAAGCCTGGGACGCACGGACACACAGGCGGGAGACAGACAGAGAGACAGAGAGAGAGCGTCAAGCACGGAAACCCACACGGGCGGGCACGAAGAGGGGGTGCGGAGGTGGAGGAAGGGACGGGGACACGAGATTGGGAGGAGAGGAGAATTGGTGCTTTAAAGACGCGGCTCTGGGGCGCTGCTTCCTAAGCGCTGGGCAGCGCCTCACTCAAGCGCAAGTCAGTATCTCGGTCTACAGGAAGGTGCTCAGCGCAAGGGCATGGAGGGCGCATCGAGGCCCCAGACAGGCTGTGAACAGAGGCACTAAAGGGCCCCATGGCTTTTCTTCTACCTTTCTCTTGCAGGACCACTGTCCATGGCTAAATCAACTCTCCAGATTCTAAATTTAGCAATAGGAGCGGTGGTGATCTGCAAAGTCTATGTTGTTGTTGTTGTCAGGTGCCATCGAGTCGGTATCCGACTCATAGCAACCCTGCATATAACAGGGGAAACACTATTGTCAGTGCTTCTTTGCTGCTCATAGGGTTTTCAACGGCAGATTGTTTTTTGGGAGTGGGTTGCCAGGTCCGTCTCCCAAGCCTACAGCACCTGGTGTTCCCAAGTGGTCTCCCATCCAAGGACTAACCAGGCCCGACCCTGCTTAGCTTCCGAGATCTGACGGGATCGGATGCCACAGGGCTACGGCTGCAGGCAGCAAAGTCCATACCTCTTCTAAAATTACATTTTTCCTCTGTCTACCTTCCCTTCTCCATATTTATGTTGCATTCCTTTAATTATGAGCAGAATCAAACTTTCACTTGTGAGGCTGAACACATGACGCTCAGCTTGGTAATTACCGTTTGTCAGCATGCTTATCTATAAACATGTTGTCGTTGTTGTTGTCAGGTGCTGTCGAGTCGGAATCCGACTCATAGCAACCCAGTGTACAACAGGCAAAACACTATTGTCAGTGCTTCTCTGCTGTTCATAGGGTTTTCAATGGCGGATTGATTTTTGGGAGTGGGTCGCTGGGTCCGTCTCCCATCTATAAGCATTGTTGTTGTTAGATGTCATAGAGTCCTGTCTGACTCATAGCGACCCTTATAGGGTTTTCAATGGCTGATTGTTTGGGGACTGCCTTGGGAGTGGATTGCCAGGCCCTTCTCCCATCTAGAAGCATAACTGTGCCTTCTATTGATCTGACTAAAAGACATAGGAAATACAACCTGGATCACTCTGTTTCTTTATTTGCATGGCTCCATTTCGGAGCCATTTAGAATACGCAAAGACATCAAGTAGGAAATCCCAGCCAGGACTGCAGGCTGATCTCCTGGCACCCGCAAAAGCTACTGAATGATCTTCTGCACGGATTAATAAACATGTGTATGTGTTTTGTGTCTTTTGGTGTGGGACTTGCCACTAAGAAATGGACCCCAAAAAGCCATCTGAGCCTCTCAGGGCACCTGGGAGCCCACCACGCTGGCAATTCATATTCAGGACTGTGGACATTTTGTCCTTAAAAAACAAAATGTTCTCTTCTCCTCCCCCTATACTTTTGTCTTTTAACGTCAGCCTCCTAGAAGGAAATATGGCAAAGTACGTAGTCTGACAAACTATTTCTGCTATCTAGAAGTCCGTCACCCCTCTTCCTTTGCGGGACACATCAGTGATCGAATTTCTGCAAAGGTAATCACACGCAAAGACATAATTGGGCTGTGGTCTTTCTGCTGAGCCATAGTGCAAAACCTTGACAGCAAAGCCCCAAAGAGCCTTCTGCAAACCCACGGTGGAAAGAAGAGGCCATGGTCGAGAAGGGCCTTGGGTAATTGCTTCCCAGTGCAAAGCTGGTTTATAGGAGTCCACTGTGCCACGGTCCCTCACCACGTGGATCTGGGGGGACCCATCAGGGAACAGCCAAAGAGACGCGATCACCTCATTCACCATAAATGCAGTATTTTATCACCGTGCAAATTTCGCGCCGTCTTCCAGTCTCCCTGCCCCAAACGCTCTGGGAGAAGGATATGCGAGTTCCTCTCAGGACCACTCCGTGGCTTGTTCTAAGTGGGCGTACCCCAGAACAAAGCAGGAGGACAAGACCCGGCCCCTCCACATGGACAGATCATTTGCCACGGCACTGCGCTCTGCTTTTGCAACTCAGGCCATCATGAGGATGGGCAGAGAGCAGCCAGGAAGGCAGGAGCCACCCCAGATCACCCCGCTTTCTGCCGATCCCCCTCTGGGGTCCCCAAGAGCTTGCAAAAGGAAAAATATCCCCCCGGCTGCCTGAACTCCAGGGTCCTCTCCCCTCTGCCTCTGCTGCCTCGTGGCCGTCGGCGCTAATGAGGGCTGTAATTAATAGGTGGCTCTCGTCTCCCCACCTGCTCCAGGGCTGAGCACTCACCTCGAGTCAATGTTTCAAAGAGAGCGGTCGGTACTGACTTCCAGCAGCCCTGAGTATCCTTGTCATTTAAAGTTCTTACCCCAGCTCTTCAATTATTGCTTTATAAGTACCGGACTTCGCGCACGTACGTTATGATCTTAGACCATGCTTAGGAATTATTAGGCTACTGAGCCACGCTCGGCCCCCATTCCTCTCTCTGCCACTGAATTTCTCCCAGAGATGACAATGAACTCTTTCCCCATCTGCCCACAAAGCAGATGGATTGACACAGTGTCTGCAACAATGGGCTTAAACGTAAGTAAGATCGTGTGCCTGGCACAGAATCGGGGAGTGTTTTGATCTGCTGTACATCGGGTCACTATGAGTCAGACCTGACTTGACAGCACCTAACAACAACAACAACATATATTGTTGGCCTCAGAACAATATATGGGGGGCCTCAGAAACTGCAGCTCAGCGCTCTACCCACTGAGCTAAATCCCAGCCCCCACATATATATATAGTAAGTAATATAGTTATATAGTTATATATAGTTGTTGATAGGTGACACTGAGTTAGGTTCAACTCATAAAGACCCTTTGTACAGCAGAACAAAACCATACTGTGCCATGCCTGCACTATGTCAGTGCTTCTCTGCTATTCATAGGGCTTTAATGACTAATGTTTCAAGAGTGGGTTTCTGGGTCCTCCTCCCATTTTTTGTGAAGCCAGGGATAGAATCCAGGGCCTCAGAGCAGAAAGAGCAAGGGCTCTACCAACTGAGCTAAACCTCATATTAAAATATATATAAAAATAGATGCATATACATGTATATATACTATATATGCATATACCTGTATATATATTTATATATGCATATATCTGTATATACGTGCATGTGCATATTCGTGTATATATGCTTACATATCTATATATGTATGCATCTGTATACATATTCATATATGCAGATACATGTATATATGTATGTGTATATAAATAGTATGTGTGTATAATATATATTCATGCATGCATGCATATTGTATATACATATATAGATATAAAAATATGTTCATGTTTAAATATAATACATTTATACAGGTATGCGTATATATGATTATATAAAAATACATACACACATATAAAATATATGTGTGTATATGTGGACTGCCAAAAGAACCGACAGATCTGTCCTAGAAGAAGTGCAACCAGAGTGCTCCTTGGAAGCAAGGATGAAGACTCTGTCTTACATATTTCAGACATGTAGTCAGGAGAGACCAATCCCTGGATAAAGACATCATGTTTGGGAGAGTGGCAGGTCAGTGAAAAAAAGGAAAACGCTCCACCAGATGGATTGATACAGTGTCTGCAACAATGGGCTTAAACATAAATAAGATCGTGTGGCTGGCACAGAATCATGGAGTGTTTTGATCTGCTATACATCGGGTCGATATAAGTCAGACTTGATGGCACCTAACAACAACAATAACAAATATACATACATATATATATATATATATATATATATATATATATATATATATATGTATGTATGTATCCAAAGAAGCTGGGGTAGGAGGCATGGCACACACACAAAGATCTATTGCTTTTCTTTCTTGGAAATCCCACCCACCCCTCACCCGTCTGTGGAAAGGGGCCAAGGTGGCCGCCACACGGGCTGCAGGTCTGCTCTGTTGAGTCACCTGCCCACCAGAGTGACACCTAAACAGAAGCTCTGAAAGAACCCAGTTGTCTTCTAGTTACCACTTAGCTCCTTATCCCTCACGCTTCCTGGGCACTGTCCCATTATAACCTAGAACTGCGGCGAGCCTTAATTCTCTCGCTCTCTGTCTCTGAAATTCTACAGCTCTATTATTCAAGCCTGAAATATTCACAACTATCTATAAATTCAATTGTCAGCTGGTGGGTTTTATTCCAGACTTCACTTCAATCTAAAATTAGAGGCACTAAAATTCACATTAACTCTAAGAGGAGTGTACTGAATACGACTTTATTTCAGAAGAGCACCTTTTTGTCAGAAAGAGCCATTTTCAAGATGATGGCTTTATCTCTCGCCAAAGAGAGAACCCAATTCCACGCTGTGCTGTTAATGCAGAAATCTTAGGTCACACTGGATTAATAAAAGTCTAAATTTAGTTAAGAGTTATGAAGAGAAATAACATGTGTCTAAATGTGCAGGAAATATTTATTTTAGAGGCTTTCTACGGGTTACCTTTACTTTGTTATTTTAAGAAGAATCAGAAAGACAAATAGTAAAAGAATCTACTTTCCAAAACCCCACGGACAAATAGCCTAGGAATAAATTGGGGGGCAGAACAGGTCACCAAAGTCACCAAGGAGATTGTTTCCAGAGGTAGATCCCTTCCCTAATATGCCCACAGTCCTCAGTGTGAACCCCATTACTGCAAGATATAAAAATAAAAAATAATATTTATTTCTTATGTAAGAAACTAAATTGGAGGAACAGCCTTCCTAAAACTTCAGAGCTTTAAAAAACTTCTTCAGTACAGGTTAAAACACCTTCTCAAACAATTCAGATCCTCGTTCTTCAACCCAGGAACCTGTTTCCTACCCTTGCCTAAGGATCTATGTTGTTGTTAGGTGCGGTTGAGTCGGTATCCGACTCATAGCGACCCTTATAGGGTTTTCAATGGCTGACTGTTTAGAGATTGCCTTGGGAGTGGATTGCCAGGCCCTTCTCCCATTTTTGTGGTGCTGGGAATTGAACTCGGGACCTCAGAGACTACAGCGCAGCGCTCTACCAACTGAGCTAAATTCCAGCCCAAGGATCTATACAGGGATGAAATTTATCTTTGGTGTGAGATACTAAAGATCAGGCAAATCAAACTTCCTGGTGGATGGATTATTTAAAGATGCAATTCTAGGAAGTTAATTAACTGTGTGAATGTGTGCGCAGAGAGAGAAAGTGAGAGGAAGGAAGAAGAAGAATCAATTAAAGTTGCTGGTGTAGGGGAAAACAAGGAGATAATTTGTAAATTAATATTCAAAAATTTCTATTCTAATTATCACGCTGTTTTCAGTGATTCTACCTGCACCCAGGTAAGCCTGTGAGCTTGAATGAACCGCCCTAGGTTTGAATTTGCATATGCGTGTGTGAATGTCCAAGAGGGCCTACTCTATAAATAAAGGATCAAGTTTAGCCTCTAGGTTTATTTGTTAAAGACTAATATAAGAAATTGCATGTAATTGTTCTAACAAGATAGAAACAAAGACCACTACAGGAAAAGTTTCTATCTTAAACAGAAACGGAACCCAAGGACATATAGAAAAATACTACATAGTAAAAGATAGAGAAGACTTGGGTGGGAAACTTAAATGGGAAGGGGGGAGGCGGAGAAACTTAGGGGAGGGTAAGGGGCAACCTATATGAATAATGTTTATCAAATTGCATATATGAAAATTGTCACAATGAAAATCATGTCAAAATGAATCACGTTATGATGTACATTAAAAATTTCTAATACAAAAAAAAAAAAAGAAGTGGACAGATTGAAAAAAAAAAAAAAACAACGGGAGAAGGACGTGGCAGCCCAGGCAGCCCACTCCCGAGGCAATCCTGAAACAATCAGCCATTGAAAACCCTATGAGGGTCCCTATGAGTCGGACACGACTCAATGGCACCTAACAACAACCACAATATAAAAACTAATGTTCGATGGGATTATATATTTTGACCCTTTCATCAAAATATAAGTTCTCAACAAACAGGCATTATTTTATCAAGCAAATTTAATACAAAACTTAACTAATTTGCTACTTTATTTCCCTACTTAAAAAAATTGGTGCATAATCTGGTAACCCCAGGCAGGCCTCCTGGGGCTGAGGTAGGAGGGTCTCGGGTCCAAGTCTCGCCTGGAATACACCTGAAATCCTGTCTCCAAAAACAGAAGGTGGGGAAAAAAAACAAAAGGGCAGGTGCAGAGGCTCACACAGCTGGATCCCAGCAGCTCAGGAGGCCAAGGTAGGAGGATTACAAGTTGGAGGCCAAAGGCAGCCTTCGTAACTTAGCAAGAACTTGTCTCCAAATAAAAAGTCAAATAATAATAATAATAATAATAATAATAATAATAATAGGCTGGAGTGTAGCTAGCAGCAGAGCACTTGCAAAGCATGCACAAGGGCCTGAATTTGACGCCTGGCCCCCCCAGTATCCAAAAAAAAAAAACCAAAACAAAATTTTGTAAGACGTGTGTACAGGTCACCTTACACTGCTGTGATTGTTGTATGAAGTCAAGATCTTCTGAAGCTTTTCTAATGCCAGTGGCAGACCCCTTCACAGGCTCCGTAAATGTCAACAGAAGAAGTCATCGTTTCGTTTACTTCATCATGCAGAAGATGCCACCAAGGTACCCGTCACCCTCATACATCGCAAATTCCTTGAAAATCTATTTCCAGGATGCGTGCAGGAGGGCTCTGAAGCCTGGAGACGACCTGCCTGTTTATAAACGCGTCCCTTCTCCCTGGATCACAGAGCCTCACAGTTGGGATTGTTGTTGTTAGGTGCTGTTGAGTTGGTATCCAACTCATAGCAACCCAGTGTACAACAGGTGAAACACTATTGTCAGCGCTTCTCTGCTGTTCATAGGGTTTTCAATGGCTGATTGGTTTTTGGGAGTGGGTTGCCGGGTCCGTCTCCCAAGCCTACGGCACCTGGTGTTCCCAGGCGGTCTCCCATCCAGGCCCGACCTGCTTAGCTTCTGAGATCTGAGGGCATCGATGCCACAGGGCTACAGCTGCAGGCCAGAGTTGGGGAGGTTGACTCCACCACGCCACCCCTCCCTCCTCTAAACAGGAACGGATCGATGGGGACAGGGGGTTCTGCGCCTTCTGAAATCACCAGATGAAATATTTAAGCGTTTTTGTTCTAGACGATATAAAACTTAGGAGCCTGCGGTCCTGGTTTGTTGCCTTCAAATGCTTTCAGGAGAAAACCTCCAGACTAAAGGTGCGGCTCCCCGAGGTCCAGGCTCCCCAGCCCCTGACCCCAGCAGCTTCCAGGACAGCCTGAGTCACAACGTCAAGCCGGCCACTTCACCAGGCGCTTCCTTTGTCTGCCCCAACTGATTGCTCTCTCGTCAAGTGGGTTAATGTGAGTCAGTTAGGAGCAACATGGGGAGCAGATGCTATTGTCAGGGGACGAGGACGCCGAGGGAAGGGAGAGCCGCGAACGGAGTGTCATGTCAGAAATCAGCCGTGCGCCGTGTGATTTGGGAAACATGAGTACTTTGCCGAGACAGGGTGTCATTACGGCGTCACGGTGACACGGTGCTGTGACAGGCGCGGCGCTAACGTATCATCATTGCATTAAGGTACACTGGCTTAGCTGGGGAGGAAGAGAGAGGAGCTTTTTCATTCCTTTTAATAAGAAACGTCTTAAGGCCTGGCTGGTTAACCTGACGCAGAGCGATCACTCACTGCAGAGGGAGAATCATCAGTCCTGAGCCACGCGGCCAGAGATACAGACGCGGGGCGCACTCACGCCGCACACGTGGGCGCGATCGCAGAGCCTCTTTCGTAGACACGAAGGCCCGGCGCACCACAGACTCTGGACAAGATCACAGCTGGCCAGCGAGGCTGCTTCCGGGCGCTTTGAACAAGTGAAGTGGACATTGAGTCCAGAGGACGCTGCCCCACCGACTCTGCAAGAGTGGGATTAACAGTTGCCTGCAAAGCGCTGCCTCAGTTGCTATACAGCGTGGGGACAAGGGCTGGACCCCGAGAAAACAGATCAGAGCCCCAATTTAAACTGAAAGCTCTCTCCACTCTGTAAAATGCTGTTCAGTAGTCCCTGCCCCCCCCCAAAAAAATTAGGAAATTTAGAACAGATAAAGGACTTTCACCTCATGTCTGGACAGTCATTGAAAGGAAAGTCATGAATTATAACGTCATATATAATGACAGCCTGCAGCGGTAGCCCTGTGGCATCCGATCCCGTCAGATCTCGGAAGCTAAGCAGGGTTGGGCTTGGTTAGTACCTGGATGGGAGATCGCCTGGGAACACCAGAAGCTGTAGGCTTGGGAGAAGGACCTGGCAACCCCCTCCCAAAAAATCAGTCTGCCATTGAAAACCCTATGAACAGCAGAGAAGCACTGACAATAGTGTTTCCCCTGTTGTACAGAGGGTCGCTATGAGTCGGATACCGACTCTACGGCACCTAACAACAACAACATATAATGACAAATCAGCCTGCAGCCATAGCCCTGTGGCATCCGATCCCATCAGATCTCGGAAGCTAAGCATGGTCTGGTCTGGTTAGTCCTTGGAGGGGAGACCACCTGGGAACACCAGGTGCTGTAGACTTGGGAGACGGACCCAGAAACCCACTCCCAAAAACAATCTGACATTGAAAACCTTATGAACAGTAGAGAAACACTGACAATAGTGTTTCACCTGTTGTACACAAGGTCACTATGAGTCAGATACCGACTCAATGGCACCTACCAACAACATATGATGACAAAACACTTATTATGAAAGACTGAAACAGTTTGCTTTGGGGGTTCTAGAGTTCAATGGCTGGGGTTTAACTCAGTTGGTAGAGTTCTGATCTATGTCCTCTGGGATCAAATATAGGATAACCACTTACATTTCAGGGCTGGGATTTAGCTCAGTTGGTAGAGTGCCGCGCTGCAGTCTCTGGGGTCCTGAGTTCAATCCCCAGCACTGCAAAAATGGGAGAAGGGCATGGTAATCCACTCCTGAAGCAATCCAGAAACAATCAGCCAAAGAAAACCCTGTGAGGGTCACTATGAGTCGGACCTGACTCAATGGCACCTACCAACAATGACAACAGAGTTCAATGGCTGGGGTTTAGCTCAGTTGGTAGAGCGCTGCTCTGTGCTCTCTGAGGCCCTGGGTTCGATTCTAGAACCACAAAAATGGGAGAAGGATCTGGGAATCCACTCCCAAAGCAATCCTGAAACAATCAGCCATTGAAAACCCTATGAATAGCAGAGAAGCACTGAGGATAGTGCCAGGGTGGCCCAGTGTTGGGGAGGGTTTCATTCTGTTGTACGCAGGGTCACTGTGAGTCGGACCTGACTCAGCGGCACCTAACAACTAGAGTTCAACAATCCTTCCTGATTCAGTTTTGTTCTGACACTAGTTTCATCAAAGATCCTGATTTAATTACGAACTCCCTTGTCCTAGGAGCCTCTGAGTCCCAGGGAGTCCAGGATGGTTGGTCTCCCAGCCTGGCACACAGGGACACCCAGAGAACCCTGCAACCCGTTCTTGCTGTTGTACCTAAACAAAGGAAGCTTGGAGAGTGCTTCTTTTCAGCAATGATGGCTCAGAAAGATAGACAGCAAGAGAAACGCACTAGTAAGCAGCTCCAACCTAGCAAGGGATGGTGCTATTGTGAGTAAGTACGGGCCAAGAAGTGCGCGGAGAAACACCGGCACCCTGTGTTCTGCACCCTGAGAGCTGGAATCCACTGCCGACCGCCTTGTTACATCACCCACTCTATTTTAGACATAGAAAACGGCCGTGGCTTCAATTTGTTTGACCAGGTGATTTCTTAGGCTTCCTGGTTGACAAACTTCATTAATGAGAAAAGAAACGGTGCTGTGATATCACGAAGTGTCGCGTATTACTGTCGTTGACGGTTTCTGTGTTTAAGGGTTTGATGTGAGGCAGAGGCGCCTTGTGGTACAATTCATCCTTACCTTGTCTCCTTGGACCTCAGTCTGGGGGTTGAGCGCCTCTTGTGTATAGCTCTAAATACAGTAAGTGAGCGACTGGCAAATCAATAGAACTGGTAAATGCATAACGCTAGGTAATTGCGTACATGATGCTTTGCATAATTAACTGTCTGAGCTTCTCTTTAATATAATGGGCACCCATGTAATATAGAGCAGCAATAAGTCTATAAAATATATGCGGATTATATGAACCATGATTCCGCTTAAAACTCTGGCTAATCATCGACATTGGCTTTGAAGGGAGCCTTCTGCACTGCCAAGCCCGAATCAATTCTTATGACATTACTTTATAACTAACATGATATTTAACTCATGATGGCTATTAGCTACTATTCAGATTGCGTTCAAGGACTGTAACGGTAGGAGGGAAATACTATTTAAACAAACTTCTGCGACGTAATCAATACCATTGAGGCAAATTAAAGGTTGTAACAATTGTGTACATTTGCTCTAACGCAGCTTCATTAAGTAGGTCCTTTGCAATGGCTAAATGACACCTATGGATCTTAGAACCTTAAGACATGACTCATCAGAAACTGATGTACAACAGGTGAGAAAGGAAGCGTTTGATCTCTGATCCCAAAGAAGATTTCTTGCTTTACACAAGTTACTCTCCTGGGAACCAGAAGCCCAAGGATTATAGGGAGTTTAGAATCGTGTACCCCCTGGTCAACCCACTTGGGTAGTAAACGTTCCAGTGTGGACTGGGCCACCGTCCCCAGGATGGAATGAAATAGCTCTGGGCAGCGGGTTGGGACCATCGCTGAAGGAAAATTTCTTATAGGGCAAAAAACTACATGATATAAATCACCAAAATGAAGCCTAGGATGTAACATTTATTCGGTCTTAGAGATTTACTGCGGCGTGAGCCTCTCTTCTCTGCAGTGAGCTTTCCAGGGCAAAGAAATCGTCTCCTACAAATCTCTGGTCTTTCAAACAGAAATATGGATCAATAAAGTTTGCTTGTGTTCAGACAATCCCGTCTTCGCATAGTCAAGGAGCGTGCAAGAGAGAAGTCGACCCCAGAGCGTGCTGACAGCTGAATGAAGACCTTCCCACGGCATCTCGCTAGAGAAGAAATAAACAGACACGCAACTCATGGGCAGTCTACACGCCCATCTTTCTACACGGCCATCGCGTATAGCTGCTGTACACGCACTCTCTCTACTGACGGAGTTCACAAATCAAATCCAAGGCAGTGAAAGCCCAGGCTGCCAGAATTTCCCTTTCCCGGTCTCTTTGCTGGGTCTGGGATTTAGCTCAGTTGGTAGAGTGCTGCTCTGCAGTCTCTGACGTCCCGAGTTCAATTCCCAGCACCGCAAAATGGGAGAAGGATGTGGCAATCCACTCCCGAGGCAATCCTGAAACAGTCAGCCATTGAAAACCCTATGAGGGTCGCTATGAGTTGGACTTGACTCAAGGGCACCTAACAACAACAACAACAACAACAACAACAGTCCCTTTGATACACTCCAGCAAAAAACAAGACCACTATCTGCAGTTGCTGCCAGGATACTGAGATCACGGTATTGCATCACCTTTTCTTCACTCTTTAAGGAAACATTTTATAAAAGTAATGACAATGACGCACAGGCCAGCTGCCTCCACTAAGATAGGCCCTGGTCCCCTGGAGTAGGATTCGAAAAGCTACTCTGAACCTGGGTAAATTATAGCAGTGAGAAAAATCCAAAAGCTGAGAAGGAATCATTGTGGGAAAACATTGCCTTGCGCACATGTGAAAATTTCTGTATTAAATAAACATAGGGGCTGGAGTTTAGCTCAGTTGGTAAAGCACCTGTGCTGCTCTTACTGAGGATCTGGGTTCGATCCCTAGCAACACAAAAGTGGGAGAAGGATCTGGCAACCCACTCCTGAAAAAATTAATCCGCTACTGAAAACCCTATGAATAATAGAGAAGCACTGACAATAGTGTTTCACCTGTTGTACATCGGGTTGCTATGAGTCAGACACCAACTCGATGGCACCTAACCTAACAAATGAATATAGGCAATGAACTGAGAATAACCGATTCTGCTGGACAGCAATTCGACTATATTTATACTTTTACCTTAACAGCTTAGCCTGCCACTGTTAACACCTGGATGCAAATGAAGCTTGGGTGAGCTAAGATAGCAAAGGTGAGGACCGGATTCTGTTGGTGTTAGTGTTATCCGGGTGAAACAAGGAACACAGACTGGGTGGCAGAAACCGGGAAATCAGCTAATTATTAATTCTAAGGATGCTTTTTCTCTCCTCTTTTAAACATTTCAGTAAGCCAGCTGCTTGAAGATGAAGCTAAAACACACCAACAACACTTAGCAGGCAGGGAAGGGTAAATATATTCACACACATATCTAAGTCAAGCCGTGGGCGTGACTAAGGACCGGCTCTGGGGCCTGATGGGTTTTGTGAAGAGGACTTGCCAGGGAGGCAGCAGAGAGTGAGGCCAAGAGAGGCCATCAGAGAGCAAGGAGTTCGGATTGGGATGACTTGCTTGCTGTTTGTCACAAAGGCCCCAGCACAAACATGCAGAGAAAAAAATTCTAACCCTGGCCATTCTAAAAAACTGACTAAACCACAACAAAAACTTGCCAAGACTACAGCAGAGTTCCCTAAGGTGCTGTCATCTCATCCTCCTTTCCCAGAAACCCAGACTTCTCGCAGCACTGGAGAGAGCAAGAGACTTGATTCTGTCTCTCTCTGGACATGGCTCTGTGCAACCCGAGGTAAGTCACAGCACCTCTCTGAACCTCAGTTTCCTTTCTTGTAACAAGGCGAGGATTTGCCTGACGCTTCCCCAAGGACTTCTGCCATTTCTGAAACACATATTTTATACTCAAATCAAAACCACACTGTCCTGTGTGCAAAGGCCAGGGCACGGAAGCGCTCTCGGTCACCCTCCGGGGCCATGGCAGGATGCTTGCGTGTTTGTGCATGCAGCACACGTGTGTTGCAAAAGGAAACATCACAGAAACAGCTCGCTGCGTAGCATCGACACTGCAGCCACCACATTGGACGCAGGAATCGTGCCCTGGGGTCTGCCCGAGGCCAAATAGAGCAGCGATCATTTGGGGCCAGTGGGGCTCGGGACCCTTGGTCCTTTCCTTGAAGCAGTCCTGTATTTTGCTCATTCTGTTTTTGTGGTGGGAGGCACGGGTGGAGAGGGCAATTCCCTGCAATCAGCGTGTGAGGCAATGTTTGCCCGTCTGTGGCTCCACGCTGGCAGCCAGCAGCAGGGGGCCACCGAGTTGTCACCACACTTGATTTGGCTGCCAGTAGGAAGCTTCGTTTCTACCCACTGTTAGTGGCTCCCTCAAAGACCTCTCTCTCCCTTGTAGGAGTCATTTCCCCCCTTTGCTTCTCTTTCCTTTGCCTTGACGCGGCCCTGGGCCCGGAGGCCCATAGGCCTTGCCTTCAAGCGAGTCAGAGCTGAGGGCCTGGGTGGAAGCGGCCCAGACCATGTGCTCAATCCTTCCAGCCTCTCTTTTAGAGGCCCTGCCTCTGAGGAGTTCTGATTTCCTACATCAACGCAAGGTTGAGGACAGAAGCATGCTGGTCCTGCCCACTATGGTCCCATCTTTTACTTGTTGTTAGGTGCCATCAAGCCGGTATTTGACTCACAGTGACCCTGTGTACAACAGGGGAAACACTATTGTCAGTGCTCCTCTGCTGTTCATAGGGTTTTCAATAGCAGATTGATTTTGGGGAGTGGGTTGCCGGGTCCTTCACCCATCTTTTTACTTAGTAGGTTTATTTTAACTGATGGAGTAGATTCTTCTAAAGACCTTGTCCTTCCCAATTTTATACAGTATTGCTAAAATAATTGCTAATTTTAGTGATTGCTTGTGGCGCCTTCTAAAGACCTTGTCTTTCCCAATTTTATACAGTATTGCTAAAATAATTGCTAATTTTAGTGATTGCTTGCAGCGCCTTCAAATTTTTTTTTCCTCACTTGGACACTGCCTTCCATCACACCAAACTCCTTCTCCTTAAAATGATGGTTTTGATCATTACAAGTCTCCAGAAAGCAATTCTGATCCAGTGCCTCTGACGACAACTTCCGACGATGTAAAAAGGGTTGGGGGGGATAAGGGAGGAAAAACCAAATCTCTTAGCGATATTAGGCGAATTCAGGGTGAACAGAAAAGTAATTAACACTAAGGAGCTAAAGCTGTAATTAAGAAAAATTTCATTAAGGAGAGGCAGGCTTGTCTGCCTCTCTAAATATGAAAAGGAGCCGGGTGAAAAATAAAATAGAAGCAGCTTTCGGGGAGTGGAGCGGGGCGGCCGTGTCTTTAAACAGATCAAATTCTGGAAATTAGCTGTCAAGGCGGGATTGTGTTGATTTACAGCCGTCTATCAAGTGTGGGAAGGAGAGAGGCAGGGGACAGGGGCAGGCGCCGGCGCTGCCACTCGCAAAGAACCTTTAATTTCCACGGCGCCATCTGTTAGCAAATCTAATTCGCATCCCCCGTTAATCTGGTTTAGTTCCATAGTACTAACTCTCCCCGCCCTTTATGAACATCAGCCCCCCAAAATAATAATAATAATAAAATAAAATAAATACAAAAGGCTGTGGGTTCTTGGTGCACGAGAGGCTGAGGGTTACGGAGTTAAGATGTAAAGGGTCTGGTGTGTTACAGATACCGAAGCGTCCTTTCTCCCATTAAAATGCATTCCCGGGAAAAGGATTTGTCTCCAGCCAATGGAGAGATATGAAATTCTTCATAGTTAAAGAAAAAAAAAAAAAGGACAATATAGAAAGTAGGCCAGGGACATGAAAGCAGAGGTTGTCAGGAAACACAATTGTTGTCAATTTTAGTCGCCTTCAGAACCGGCTCCGAAATCTCTCTGTCATGGTTCTCACGTGGAGAGAGGCTGAAATTGTATTTCTGTTAAGGAAATGTGAGAGGGTGATGTGTATATTCAGAAAGAGCAGAGAGGGCAGGGGAAAGTGTCCAGGAGAAATGAGAGTGGAAAAAAAAATATATGTTTCAAAATAAAGAGATGTCTGTGGATAAACATCCGCTGACCTCTCTCCACCCAAGATTCTATTAGCGCGTGCTTCTGATTGGGCCTCAGTTCCTCCCTTAGCCAATATAATGCCAGGCATTCACAATAATGAGGCTGCAGAGCCATAAAATTATAAAGTGCTTTCTGCATCAGGGAAAGATTAAACGATGCTGAGCCAAGATTTAGTGTTAAGTGCATTTTATTGCTTTCTAACTCTGTGGAAATTTGTTATCTCTACAGGCAATCATAGGTGAAGAGCCACAGGCAGCTGTTATACAATGAGAACTATGGAGACCGGCATGGGTTTTGATTATACTTTTAGCCAACCGGCTCACTACCTAATTTTTCCATGAGTGTTAGGCAAATTACTCATTTGTTCTTTAATCCAGTGTTGCAGAACCCTAGCTGGATTACACACTGTCTTTCCCTTGTTGTTGTTGTTGTTAGGTGCCGTCGAGTCGGTATCCGACTCATAGCGACCCTCATAGGGTTTTCAATGGCTGAGTGCTTCGGGATTGCCTTGGGAGTGGATTGCCAGGTCCTTCTCCCATCTTTGCGGTGCTGGGAATCGAACTCAGGACCTCAGAGACTGCAGTGCAGTGCTCTACCAGCTGAGCTAACTCCAAGGCAATCCTGAAATAGTAAGCCATTGAAAATCCTATGAGAGTCGCTATGAGTCGGATACCGACTCGACGGCACCTGACAACAACAACAACATAAAAATATCAACAGGTATCATAAGAGTGATTAAAGTCTCTAGGGGCCGGAGTTTGGCTGAGTTGGTAAACGCCACTCTGCACCCTTTAAGGCCCTGGATTCAATCCCAGCACCACAAAAATGGGAGGAGGACATGGCCGTCCACTCCCAAAATGCTCCCAAAGCAAACCCCAAGACAATCGGCCATTGAAAACCCTATGAGGGTCTCTGGCAGTCAGACACAACTCGACAGCACCTAACAACAACAACAAAGATGATAAAGATGACACAATAGAACACAAAACTGTCAAAGCTTCCATTATTCATTAAGGGATAGGTGAATCCTGACAGCCCGAAGCTACACATATTGTTGTTGTTAGGTGCCGTGGAGTTGAGTCCGACTCACAGCGACCCTATGTACAGCAGATCAAAACACTTGCCGACTCTGTGCCAGGCAAACGATCTTATTTATGTTTAAGCCCATTGTTGCAGACACTGTGTCAATCCATCCGGTGGAGGGTTTTCCTCTTTTGCGTTGACCTGCCACTCTCCCAAACATGATGTCCTTCTCCGGGATTGATCTCTCCTGACTACGAAGCTACGCATAGCAATTTGTATTACTTTTTAGAGTTTCTATTAAAATGGTAAATGAAAGACAAATTTTTAATTTCTTCACCTATGTAGAAATGGCTAAAATTCACACAACCGACGATACAAAATACTAGTGAGAGTGGAATTGGTGGAGTATAAAATGACACAACCTCTTTGTGAAAAAAAAGAAAGAAAAAAGTTTAGAAATTTCTTATAAACAGAAACAGACATACCACAAGAGCTCTATTTTTAGATATTTACAAAGAATGAACGTGGATGTCTATAAAAAGAATTGTGCACAACTGAATATCATAGCTTTATTTGTGGAGTCCTGAATGCATAAATAAATTGTGACATATATGTGTATATATGTATGTGTGTATATATACATATATATGTACATATACACGTGTATACATACATACACAGAAGAATCCCAGTTAACAATAAAAAGAACCACAGTAATGGTAACATGGCATCTCAAAGACTCTATGCCAAGCAAAAGGAGCTATTTCCAAAAAAAAAAAAAGAAAAAAGTATATGCTGTAAAATTATGGGCACGTGAAGTTCTAGAATAAGCAAAACTGATCTATTGTAATAGAGGTCACCAGTGGTTGTCCAAAGCAAGGGACAAGGATGGCCTCAAGTGTGGCGTAAGGAAACTGGTGGTTATGTGTGGTAGAAGTCACATTTGTCACTGAGTTGTGACAAATGACACTGACTTGTGATCAATGTGACACATAACACATATTAGCTTTATTGTAAGCTTTGCCTCAATGAAGTTGATCCAAATGCAACTTGATCAACAGATCAAACACAATAACTTGTTATTACCAGTGCTGCTGTTGTTATCTGACTCATAGCAACCTGATGTACAACAGAAAGAAACATTACTCGACACTGTGCCATGCCTGGCACTATGTCAGTGCTTGTCTGCTATTCATAGGGTTTTCAATGGCTGATTGTTTCGGGAGCAGGCTGCTGGATCCTTCTGTGTTTTTCCCATGCTAGGGATGGAAACTGGGGCCTCAGAGAGCTAAACTCTAGTCTTGTTATTACCACAAGTTTCCATTAACTCCTCCTCCCAGTACCAGATCTAGATTATTCCCCATCAACGCCTCGTTCTGCTCCTCATTTACACACATGGACACAATGATCTGGGATGGCGAGATGGTTTCTTCGAGGACCCTCACAATTGCAGGCAGAACCCAGACTCCCACCCTTCCATCTCATAGGCAGATCTTTCTACCTCAAGTCCAGTGAACAATATTCCACTGATCGAAGGATACAGTCCTTTCTACATGCTGTTTTCAAAAACTTGTAAAATACTTGTGGTTGTCAACATAAAATAATTTCAAACATCTGCGTGTGTATTTTGCAAGCAACCTCATGTGACTTCATTCCTCATTCCTTCCCCCTAACGGCAGCCCGTGATAAAATGGCTTCAGCAAATATGCAATAATTAGGTAGTCATAACGTGTCAATGTGAGTCAGTCAAGATGGGCTTCAAAAAACAGGTTTGGTTGGGGTTTTTCAGTATGGAAGCAGATGAGATGGGAGACAAACAGACAAACAAACACTCTGAGATCTGGAAAGCAGAAATAAGAGAAAAAGAGTTTTAAAGATATGATTCAGTTGCACGTACACACACACAAAACAAAACGTGGTAGAAAAGCACAGTGTGCAAACTCCGAGTAGGTAAAACGATGTTTCTCAAAAGAAACGTATAACATCCAAGACGGGCTGGGATTTAGCTCAGTTGGTAGAGCGCTGCGCTGCAGTCTCTGAGGTCCTGAGTTCGATTCCCAGCACCGCAAAAATGGGAGAAGGGCCTGGCAATCCACTCCCAAGGCAATCCCGAAACAGTCAGCCATTGAAAATCCTATGAGGGTCGCTATGAGTCGGATACCAACTCGACGGCACCTAACAACAACACAACAACATCGAAGACGCTACCTGCAAGGACAACCCGCTTTGTGACTTGAACGAATGTAAAACTTCTCTCAGCACTCATTTGCTTCTCAAGTAGAAATATTCTAGATGGCGGTGCTAGCAGGAAGGGGAATAAATCACAGAGCACAGCTCTACCCTTCTTTAATTTTAATGCACAGGAAGGTTGCAGCGTTTAGTACCAGCTAAGGAGAAACAACGTAATTACACAGCTAATTTATGTTGCCCTGCAAAGAATGCTGCACCGAATACTAAGCCTACGAGTGTTTCCCAAGCCAAATCTGGCCAAGTTGTCCATCTAACCTTTTCTGGGGCTCCTCGCTCTGCCAGCTGACAGTCTGGCCCCTTCTCCAGGACATCCGGACCTCCTTCAGCTGAGCTGACCCAGTTTTCTGGGCAACCAAATCCCACGTCTCTCAGCCTTGGACCTTGTTGTTGTTGGGTGCCGTTGAGTTGAGTCCGACTCATAGCGACCCTCATAGGGTTTTCAATGGCTGACTGTTTCAGGATTGCCTCAGGAGTGGATTGCCAGGTCCTTCTCCCATTTTTGGGGTGCTGGGAATCGAACTGGGGACCTCAGAGACTGCAGAGCGGCGCTCTACCAACTGAGCTAAACCCAGCCCACCTTGTGCCTTATGTTCATGCCATGCTTAAGGATTTGTAATTCCTGCAAACCTGCTTGGCATACCGGTTTCCTCCTTGCTAAAATGTATTCCCCTGGCCTTTGGCCCTGTTGTCTGACCAGCCCCTTGTTATTTCTAGGTGCTATCCAGTCAGGTCTGACTCACAGTGACCCTATGTACAGCAGAACAAAAATCTTCCCTGACACTGTGCCATGCCTGGCACCATGGCAGTGCTTCTCCGCTATTCATAGGGTCTCCAATGGCTGATTGTTTTGGGGTTCATTTTGGGGGTGGGCTACCAGGTCCTCCTCCCTTTTTTTGTGTTGCTGGGGATCGAACCCAGGGCTTGAGAGAGGATAGAGCAACACTCTGCCAACTGAGCTAAATCTCAGCTCCTAGTGATCAGTGAGACATCAGCTGAGAATCAGGTCTACAGCATTTCGCTCCTGACGCTCTTTGATGGTCCCATAAGACTGTGAGCGGCCAGTCACTCAGGAGGCTGAGGCAGGAGGATCCCAAGTTTGAGGCCAGAGGCAGCCTGTGTAACTTACCGAGACCCTGTCTCAAAACAAAAGATAAAAATGGGCTAGGGGTGAAGCTCAGTGACAGAACACTTGCAAAACCTACGTGACAGATTCAACCCCTTAGCACCGCAAGAAATAATAAAACGACTATGAGCCAATTTGTACAATTACACTTAAAGAACATTGTTCTTAATGTCTATTGTTCTGCTTCTGTCCACTTGAGTAGGACTTGTGCAGTAAATGCTTTATGTTTCTAAAATTTAACACTGTGCCCCAGTTGCTGGGTAAATGAGTAAACCATAGATTCACACGTACAAAAGCTGTGAAGTCTAAATGTCAGAGCACAAATATCCTAAGTTAAAGAGCCCTTCCGACAGTCTGTGCAACAGAATAGGAAGCACGGAAAAATCATTTTTATATCTATGTACATCATGATAAGCCTGCCAAGAGAATTGTTTTAAAACAATAAAACATAAAATGGCTGCTGAGTGAATTAGCAAAATAATTCTAACATTTTTTCTGATTGTTTGGGTTAGTTTTGTTTTGTTGTTTGGGTTTTTAGTTTTCTTGTTGCTGTTGGTGGTTTTTGTACTTTTGGGGGGTTGAATCCAGGGCCTCACACATAGTTTGCAAGGTCTCTACCACTGGGCTGCAACCCTAGACCATTCTTTCTTTCTTTCTTTCTTTCTTTATTTATTTATTTTATTCTTTTTTTTTTTTTGAGACAGAGTCTCAGTATGTTACACAGGCTGCCTCAAGCCTCAAACTTGGAATCCTCCTGCCTCCGCTCCAGTTGCTGAGATTGGAGATGTTATGACCACGTCAAGCTTAATTCTAAAATTTTTGATTAGAAGACCTGGCTTTGAGCTCCCCAACACTGTCATTTACCAAAGGTGGCGCTGATAGGTTAAGTCTGTGAGATGGAAAGGATGTCGCACTTACACCGTGGGGAAATTAAGTCAACATCGCTTGCAGACCAAGCACTGAATTCAGAAGGGCATCTGCGAGCCAAGAGAAAAATGGCCAGGGGAGGGAGAAGGAGGGCGAGCGGCAGGGTGGACTCCAGAAGGACAGAGGCTGCAGCTCCGAGCAATTCTGCGGGGGATTTGGAATTCGCGAGGGGTTCAAAAAATAAATGGGGGCCACGCTGTGGGACGTCTGCGATTCCATAATCATAGATGAGACCTCATGCTGTAGGCAAGGGGAAGGTATTGAAGGTAAGGAAGGAGAAATACTCTGTTTTTATGAAACACTTGGTACTCCGACACTGTCTCTACATCAATTATTCACGCATTCACCCACTCCTATTAGGTGCTAAGCCTATAATTTGATGAACGACATAGATCTTATCTTTGAACTCAGAGTGTTCAAAGTCCAACTGTGAAGCTCCTCCATCTAGAGGAAGATGGGATAGTGGCACAGAGAATGAAAAGAAGGAGAGATGGGCTGAGGGATGTGGCCCAATGTACAGCACTTGTCTACCCTGAATGAAAAAAAAAAAGAGAGAGAGAGATGATAATCTAAGGACCAATCATCAAAAGAGCCAAAGAGGTTTTTCACAACTCTGTTGTTGTAGTTAGGTGTTGTCGAGTTGGTGTCCGACTCACAGCGACCCAATGTACAATGAGCAAAACACTATTGTCAGTGCTTCTCTGCTGTTCATAGGGTTTTCAATGGCTGATTATTTTTTGGGTGTGAGTTGCTGGGTCCTTCCCCCAAGCCTACAGTACCTGGTATTCCCAGGCGGTCTCCCATCCAAGGACTAACCAGGCCCTACCCTGCTTAGTTTCTGAGATCTGACAGGATCAGATACCACAGGGCTACAGCTGCAGGCTTCACAACTCTAGTGGTCCACAAATAATCATGAGCCAAGCTAGTACTTCTTTGATATAAGTAGAATTCTCTGATACATTTTTTTAAATAAAGCACAGTATAAAAACAAATCAATGCCTTGTGATGAAACTGTTTTTTTCTTCACTGGGTTTGTGGTCAAAGCAATCTCACATATGATAAAATAGGCATACAACTAAACAGAGACACACACAAGGAGAAATGACTATGTAAAACTGTTCAGACTTGAAAAATCTATGGATTGTTGATGTGAATTAGTGTGCGATTATCGCCGTATTATACTATAGTGAGGGCTGGGCTTTAGATCAGTTGGTACAGCACCGCTCTGCCATCTTTGAGGTCCTGAGTTTGATTCCCAGCACCGCAAAAGTGGGAGAAGGGCGTGGCAATCCACTCCCCAAACAGTCAGCCATTGAAAACCCTGTGAGGGTCGCTATGAGTCGGACACAACTCGATGGCACCTGACAACATACTACGCTTATACAAGCTTAATACCTTTGAAGGGAATTGGGTGAAAGGCAGGTATGATTTCTCTGTACTTTGTTGTTGTTGTTGTTAGGTGCCATCAAGTCATGTGCGGGGCTAGGAATTGAACTCAGGACCTTGAGACTGCAGGGCGGCGCCTTACCAGCTGAGCTAAATCCCAGCCCATTCTCTGTCCTATTCCATACAAATGCACGTGAGTCCACAGCGCTCTCAAATTAACATATTCCTTAAATTCCCATTTTCCTTGACGACGTGAACTGCCAGCTATTTCCCTTCCATCCCCAGCAGTTTTTGCTATGCTCAGCTTATGTTGGCTACTTAATAAATTTGTCGATTAATAAATGTTTGTTAAAGAATGAATGAACTGTGCAATGCATGATATCCTTTGAAAATATGTGGGTTTTTTTCACTAATCTTGTCATAAACCTGAAGGCATCAGACTATATATTTGACTTGCTCATGTCCAGAACATGACTTGAGACACCCCACAACTCTGACTCCAGCTACCCGGACATCCAGGTCATGAACCTGGTGGCGTAGACGGATGGGAAATTAAGAACTGTCAAGATAACGTTCTTAAGAAATGCTGATGTGATTTCCTATATGACAAGAAGATACTCAGAAAGCACAATTTTCCTTTCCCTCTGGTGTGGAGGAGAAAGAAATTATCGTCCTACCCTGGTTACCAAGACGACCTTGGGCGATAATTTTATTCCCATTTCACAGATGGGGCAAGAGGGCTGGGGAAGAGGCAGAGCTTGAACCTGAATCTTCTATGCTGAACCCTCTCCACTCTGAGCTACAAAACGCTATGCCCGGGAGGCTCACCACCAACACTTTATAACGGCTAATTTAAATTCAGTTAGTGACAGCCCTGTAGCTACGAACACTTTAGCCTTCTCAACATTTTATTTTCCAATAGTTTAATTTTCTCAAACAACTACGTATTCAGTAAAGGCTAAGATGTTTCTGTCATGACTACATGAACTGGTGATAACAAAAATGTAAGTACAATAATGCAAGAACAGGAAAAAGTATATTGTTGCCATTAGGTGCCGTCGAATCGAGTCCGACTCATAGTGACCCTATGTACAACAGATTGAAACACTTCCCGATTCTGTGCCAGGCACATGGTCTTATTTGTGTTTAAGCCCATTGTATATTAGTGTTTCTTAAAGTCCCAAGAGCAAAAAATAACTAAAATTATTGAGCACCTCAGAAAATATTAGGGTCATTTAGAAAGGAGAAGGATGAATCATGATTATTATTTACCTCGTATAGCATTAGAGTCTTTCTGTAAGGAGGAGTGGGCTTACTTCACAGCATGGAAAACTGGAGCTAGAGATCAGGTACAACTTCTTGAACACTCAGTTGCTATCATTAATTAACAATAACAATATGTCAATTAATATACATTAATCCACCTTGCCTCATTTATTAGACGATTAAAATGGAGGTACTAATTCCTACCATTCCTGCAGCTGTAGTTCTATGGCATCTGACCCCATCAGATCTTGGAAGCTAAGCAGGGTTGGGCCTGGTTACTAACCAGGATAGGAGACCACCTGGGAACACCAGGTGCTGTGGGCTTGGGAGATGGACCTGGCAACCCACTCCCCAAAATCAATCCGCCATTGAAAACCCTATGAACAGCAGAGAAGCACTGACAATAGTGTTGTACATAGGGTGGCTGTGAGTCGGATACCGACTCAACGGCACTTAACAATAACAAATCCTACCATATCAAATACACAAGGAGTTGAGACTCAGAAAATAGATATAAAAAGCTTTTGAAAGGCTTCAAGTATTACACAATGCCAAATGATTCCTCTAAATTTGTAGGGCAAAATCTTTTTAATCTCTGGAATGCTCAAATCTTCAAGTGAATCTCCAGCTAGCTTTGTACTGTAAGTCTCAAGTTAGCAGGGTGCTCTCACAAAATGACTCAGCTTTTGAGACTTCTGGTGACTTGTGTTTGTTTAAACACGTTGGTCATGCAGTCTGAGTTTTATTGATTTTTCAACAACAGTAGCTCCCGTATGATTTCCTTAACCCCTCAGTGCCTGAGATTGAGATGCTCCGCTGACTATCACAGACCAGCTTGAATTCAGCCAGCGCACACTTCTTTCACATCTCCCACGTGAGAGTCATGGTGCTGGCTGGGGAGGAGGAGAAATGAGGTTTTTTTCCCAAGGAAACACGGTGAGCTTTTTAGGGAAGATCATGGTAAGAATGAAGGCTGTGTGGGAGTTCTATAAGAAACTTGTTGTTGTTGTTGTTGTTAGGTGCGGTCAAGTCGGTATCCGACTCATAGCGAACCTCACAGGGTTTTCAATGGCTGACTGTTTTGGGATTGCCTTGGGAGTGGATTGCCAGGCCCTTCTCCCATTTTTGCAGTGCTGGGAATCGAACTCGGGACCTCAGAGACTGCAGCACAGCGCTTTACCAACTGAGCTAAATCCCAGCCCCTGTAAGAAACTAGTGAGGTCAAAAGTCTGCATCAGATGGTGTAGATAATTGACCTAACACGGAAATAGAGGATAAAGGTAGCTAAGGACAACTTCTAAAACTGCTTCTTGTTGTTAGGTGCCATCAAATCAAGTCTGACTCATAGCAACCGGATGTACAGCGGAACGAAACACTCCCCAGTTCTGTGCCAGGCACACGATCTTATTTATGTTGAAGCCCATTGTTGCAGACACTGTGTCAAGCCATCTGGCGGAAGGTTTTTGCAAACAAAACATACTGTGCATGAGACCTACTTACTACCAGTTCTGGCAAAAGAAAAAAAAAAAAAAGAAAACAGGTTTCTGTTAAGAGAGGCATAATCTTGGCATAATCTTTATGCAAAGACCACCGCAGTCCTCTCTGTGGGGTTACGTAACAGTGCACAGAATTGACCAGGGTTCTCAGCCTCTGCGACTCTGTGGTCACTCACCAGGAAACCCAGTCCCCCTGCCTGTAAGGGGACACTCTTCCATGACAGGCAATCTGTCCATTTTCCAGAAGGCAGACAGACAGGGCAGGGATGTTCCTTTCTCTCTTCCAAAGCCAAGGATGGGTTACTCAGGGAAAGTAGGAAAACAGACAATTAGCACAACCTACCTCATACAACGCTCCAACAGTGCTCTCCACTAGGTAACTAGTCAGGTGGCTAAGAGTTCAGGTGGCCTGCAGCACATTTGCCCCATGTGTCTGTCACCTTGTCATGCTATGGAGGCTTGCGTGTCACTGTGATGCTGAAAGTTAGGCTATCAGTATCTCAGATACCAGCAGGGCCACCCATGGTGGACAGGTTTCAGCTGAGCTTCCAGATTAAGACAGACTAGGGAGAAGCACCTGGCAGCCCATTCCAGAAACAATTAGCCATGGAAAACCCTATGAAGAGCAGAGAAGCACTGTCAGATAGAGTGCCAGAAAATGAGCCCCCCAGTCCGGAAGGCATTCAAGAGACAACTGGGGAAGAGTGGACCTCTAAGTAGAGTGGACCTCAATGATGGGAATGGAGTAAAGCCCCTGTGACCTCCTTTTCTTGATGTGGCCCAACTCAAAATGAGAAGAAATACAGTGGCTGCAACAATGGGCTCAAACATAAAAAGGTGGTGTGTGCGGCACAGTGCTAGGCAGCGTTTCATTCTGCTGTACTTAGGGTCAGTACGAGCCAGATCCAACTCCACAGCACCAAACCACAGAGCAAACTTCACAGCCATAACTAAGCCGGTTTGTACCAGAACACAAAAATAATAAGTGCCGACTAGCACACAGGCACGAACTTCACAATTGAAGAAACTGAGGCTGACTGAATCACACTTGGGGGAGGAGCCTGAGCAAGAAGGGGGAGACGGAGTAAAGACCGGGTCCATCCCATCCAAAACCTCTAAGTGAGAGACACCATAGATGGCCCTCATCCAGGGCTGAGGGGGGAAAGTTTCTGTGACTCAAGGAACGGAGGCTTAGGAGAAAGGAATCTGTTGAGGAATAGACCCCTGGCTTCCCCTTCTCCCGCAGATAAGGGTTTCTCCAACTCTCCAAAATTCAGCTATCAGATGTGGTTGTTGATGTTAGGTGCCGTCGAGTCATGTCTGACTCATAGCAACCCTCATAGGGTTTTCAATGGCTGACTGTTTCAGGACTGCCTTGGGAGTGGATTGCCAGGTCCTTCTCCCATTTTTGCGGTGCTGGGAATCGAACTCAGGACCTCAGAGACTGCAGAGTGGTGCTCTACCAACTGAGCTAAATCCCAGCCCCAGCTGGCAGATGGACAGGCTCAATCACATTCCTGACTTGGGGGACTCTGCATTCATCCAGCTTTTATCCACGGAGCCACACAAAGCGGAGGGCTGCACGCCAAGGTCACAGCCAAAGAAGAAAGAAGGTCTTCCATTCATTTACTGCATCCCTGTATCCAACTGTCACATGGACACTAGATGATCTGCTAAACTATGTGTTACAAGAAAACACAGAATCGTGGCCAGGTGATGGTATGCGATTGGCTGACTATATGGAGTTCAGAAGCTTGTTACCCTAGTTGTTGTTAGGTGCCATCGAGTAGGTACTGACTCATAGCAACCCCGAGTACAACAGGCGAAACACTATTGTCAGTGCTTCTCTGCTGTTCATAGGGTTTTCAATGGCGGATTGATTTTGAGAGTGGTTTGCTGGGTCTGTCTCCCTGTTACCGTGGTTGTTAGGTTAGGTGCCGCAGAGTCAGTATCCGACTCATAGTGACCCTCTGTACAACAGGGGAAACACTATTGTCAGTGCTTCTCTACTGTTCATAGGGTTTTCAATGGCAGATTGATTTTTGGGAGGGGGTTGCCAGGTCCTTCTCCCAAGCCTACAGCTTCTGGTGTTCCCAGGCGGTCTCCCATCCAGGTACTAACCAGGCCCGACCCTGCTTAGCTTCCGAGGTCTGATGGGATCGGATGCCACAGGGCTACAGCTGCAGGCATGTTACCATGGTAGTTTTATTAAATAAGAAAGTAAAAGATTTATGTTATAGGTGATAAGGGCAAAAATATTGTGAAAGTGAGAAAATATGGCAACCCCGAGCTGTCCATCACCAACGGGATAATTATTTACCTAAAAAGTTGGCATCCTGAGATTCCAACAGGCAGCGCATGAAATTCATATATTCAAAGGAGACATCATAATGCCCTGCCGGCCGGGGGTGATGGATTTGTTTTTAATCCCAATGACCACAATCGTCACTCTGCCTGTCACGGAGGCCCAGGGAGAAATGGAATTTCCTTTCCATCACTCTTGACGTTGAAGGAGGAAAAACCCGGAAGAATGATCTGTGGCTCATTCCGATGGACAAATGGACACGGAGCTCAGAGAACGCACGCGAATAAAAGTCACTGCGCCTTAACTAATGTCGCTTCCACTTGTTACACTGGAAAAATAAAAAATAAAAAATAAATGGAGCTAGGAAGGATCTCTCCCCCTCCTGTCTAGGAAGCACAAACTCAATCTACGGCAGAAGCTGCGAAACCTTCAGTGCCACGTGAGTTCATTTACAAATCACTGCCTGATAAAAAGAAAAAAAAAGTCAAGGAAAGGCTGACATGAGATTTGTCTATTAACTAAAACTTACCGTATGGACGGAGCCAGGAGAGGAACGCTGTGCTGCGTTATTGACGAGAGAGGGTGGCCTATGGATTCCCTCCTTTGAGGTTTAAAGAAATTCCCATTTCTCATTTACAGTCTATCAGCAAAGGGAGAGGACCTGTATTTTTTAATTTATATGAATCCGCTCAGTCAATCAGCCTGGGATGAAATTTAATGGATGTCTCAGTCATCTCTGGTTCGGGGAGAGAGCAAAGGACCCACATCTACTGTCCCACCCCCTTCTTCTTTTCTATTCTCTCTCCTTTTTGATGGCCTGTAACCATAGCCCTGTGGCATCCGATCCCGTCAGATCTCAGAAGCTAAGCATGGTTGGGCCTGGTTAGTCTTTGGATGGGAGACCGCCAGGGAACACCAGGTGCTGTAGGCTTGGGAGAACAACCCGGCAACCCACTCCCAAAAATCAATCCGCCATTGAAAACCCTATGAATAGCAGAGAATCATTGACAATAGTGTTTTTCCTATTGTAGATTGGGTCACTATGAGTCAGACACTGACTCGACGGCATCTAACAACAACAACAAGTTTTTGATGGGATTCTCCCCGCCCCGTCCCCATGAGCTCAAATCCCTCACCTCCCTCCTAAGCTGGGGGTCTTGGGATATTTTTGTTTTAAAGGAAGAAATCTGAGTAAAAATAAACTGGAGGAAGACTGGCTATTCCAGTTTTGTGCCTTCATGTTCCCATCTGTGTTATGGCCGTTTTCTCCTATATTCAGCAGACTGAGAAAATCAAGATATTGCCCTGACAAATCAATCATTTCTCAGCATCTTCTCGGATAAATAAAACATCAGGCAATCAGCGCAATCCCTGGATACAACCCTTCCTGCAGGAAATTCATTAAAAACCATCTCCCAGACACACACGCACACACACACACGTGTGCACACACACACATTCCCCCCCCCCACTCTCTCTATCTCTTTCTCCCTCTCGCCCATTTGTTCACATCCTTAAAAAAATCCAAGCTAGCCTCTCACCTGACTGGCCACAAGGCCTGTCAGGCCCGCCCAGCATCGGGTCCAGACAGCACTGTTTATGGGGTTATTGTTGGATAGGTTAGACTCCTAACCTTCTGAAAACACAGGAGCCATCAGTCAGCTGCAGTGGCACACACCTATGATGCCAGCGCTCTGGAAGTCGAGGCAGGAGGATCCAGAGTTTGGGGCCAACCTGGAAAACACAGTGAGTTCCAGGCCAGCCTGGGCTAGGAGACCCTGCCTCAAAAACAAAAACGAAAACACAACAGCAACAACAAAACCCACAAACCAAAAACAACAACAAAATCCCAAAACCCAAAAACAACAAAAAAACAAAAACCAAACAACAACAACAAAAACCCAAACTAACCAACCAAACAATTACTCTTCAAAAAAGAGGGAAAATGAAGGTTAGAAAATCACTTCAAATATCATTAAGCTAGAGAGGAACCTGATAGAATCTGGACTCTCCCCTTCAATGCCCTTAGTAGGAAACGCCCACTTTTATTTCTATACCTTAATGATAATAATTAAAAATTATGTTTTTCTAGTCCTAGTCTTACCCCGATGTCTCAGGCAGGGAAAAAAGCAGCAAGGGGTTCGGTTTCTGCCTTTCCTGTGCTTTCCTCTTTGCTAATTTCAGAAAGTGAAACTGGCAATTATAAGCAGTGGGACCCTGATAAGGAGTCCCACGCGCTGGAGAAATAGGTTCAACCCAAGCTTGCCTGACTAATCCTTATGATGACTCATTTCGACTCCAGAGTTTGTCGGTTGAGGTAAGAAGCTCATTTGGCTTGGCGGAGTGAAATCTCGGTTTTGTACTTTGCCTCCAGTGCTATTACCAGCCCCGTTATTAAGGGTGAAGAGGGGGAGGGCGTGAAGTATTTATTGAGCACCTGCCCTCCCCGAGCACTTTCTGTGTAACACACTTTAAGCAGCAGCGCCCATTCCTCTGGCTTCCAAACCCACAGTGTGTACCATGCTCTCTTGGTTTCCAAAAAAAAATGAGCATTATTTTAAAATTCTGTGGGCACCTGTATAGAACACTCAATAGATGACCTGGGATTAACAGTCCAATGGTCTGCAAGATCTTGACAAGACATGGTGGCAGAATGGCTTCGGTGGATTTCTCTTCATTGCATCAACCCTCTGTGCACACATGTTGCTCCTTCTGTTTACGCTCACCAGCAGATACCTCCTGTATACCATGGATTCTCTCCTGTCAAATATAACTAGGCTTCGTTCTGTTTTGGTTTTCTGTTTTTACAGAACTAGGGGGTTGTATTCTGGCCTTCACGCCTGCTACACAAGGCTCCACCACAGAGTTGCACTCTTTTCCTTTTTCTAATTTTGAGACGGGGCTGGGGTTTAGCTCAGTTGGTAGAGTGCTGTGCTGCAGTCTCTGAGGTCCTGAGTTCAATTCCAAGTACCGCAGAAATGGGAGAAGGACCTGGCAATCCACTCCCAAGGCAATCCCAAAACAGTCAGCCATTGAAAACCCTGTGAGGGTCGCTATGAGTCGGATACCGACTCGACGGCACCTAACAACAACAACAACAATTTTGAGACAGGCTCTTACTGTTGGTGGAGTGCCGCTCTGTGCTCTCTGAGGCCCTGGGTTTGATTGTCCAGCATCGCAACAATGGAAGAAGGACCTGGCAGCCCACTCCCTGAAAAAAATCCCCCCACCAAAAAACAAGCAGCCATTGGCAACCCTATGAATTGCCGAGAAGCACTAACACAGTGCCAGGTATGACACAGTATTGGGGAGAGTTTTGTTCTGTTGTACACCTGGTCATTGTGAGTTGGACCCTCCTTGACAGCACTTAATAGCAACAATAACTCTAGCCTCAAACTTGTGACCCTCCTGCCTCAGCCTCCCAAGGCACCAGGATGATATGTGTGCACCACAGCACCCTGTATAACTAGATTTTATCTGTATGTTTTGAGAAAACAAAGGAATCTGGCACCATGCCTGGGCCAGTTTGTCCCAAAACAAAAGATGACCAGGCCACAGGTCTTCAGTGCTTAAGTAAATACCTTTCTATTTATTAGCCTTGCTTTGGGGAAACCCTAAGCGGTCACCTTACCTGCCCACTTATTCAGCCACAAAGATACCTGTGATTTATTATTACATCTCTCTTTCTCCCTGTGAATGGGGTAATGAAGTTCTTTATGGGAAGCCATTAAGAGGCAACATGGATGTTGCTATTGGCTACTTATTCCATATAATTAATAACACCATAACAGCAATTACAGAGCTGTATTTAAAGGCGCTAGCCTGCCATAAATATGGCTGATTTGACTAAACCATCAATGGGAAATTTTAAGAAGAACCAGTAAAGGGAGATTTACTTTTGAAATGTATAATTTGTTACACTAAGGCTTTTATTCATATTTATTTTATTTTTATTTATTTTCAGTTTTAATGAAATCGCTAGGCTTGCCAATGTGCTACACAAAGTCAGCCTTTTTAAAAGCAAGTTGTAACACGAATTATGGCCCTTCTGTTTATCCCCTGGTAAATTACAAAATCTCTTTGAAAATTCCTAACATATTTATGGCTGCCGCTTAGCTCAATCGGTAGTGCGCTGCCCCACACTCTCTGGGTTCGATCCCCAGCACCGCAAAATTGGGAAAAGGACGTGCAATCCATTCCTGTAACAATCTCAAAACAACCAGCCATTGAAAACCCTATAACGGTCACTATGAGTCCGATACGACTCGAGCACACCTAACAACAACAACAACATTTGGGCACACAGTTGTCTTTAAGAGATGATATTTGTGTCTTTAAACAACATCTTCAAAAAAATGCTGATCAAATAAAAATGAACGCCTAGATTATGAATTCTCTAGTCTTAGGAGCCCAGCAAGAAAATATTTGCAAAATGTTAAAAATCAAAGTGGTCATAGCGAGTACAAAGTTTCAATAAATGTTCATTTACTAAGTTCTCATCGTCTTTCTGCGGAAATAAACCCACTTCAGACTCTCGCTGTGGAAACAAATATGTTTTGCTATGACGTTAGGCTAATGTAAGTTGTTCCCTACTCCAGGCAAAGCTGACCCACAGTGGATGATTTGATGAAATGATCAGCGTGTGAATTATCGCAGCGCTGTCCAGACTAGATCAGCGATCGCACACCCTAAATCAGAACACAGAAGGAGGTAAAGCAACGCGGAGCGGCCCCTCAAGGTAAGGTGCCAATAAACATCACGATTTCTTAAATGAGCACAGCCAGTCACCGCGAGTACAAAGCAAGTAAAGCAGTTAGGCCAAAAGCTGGGGTGTTCTTGTAGACGGAGGTGCAGTTGAAAATTCGTCTAAAACATTTCATTACTTGGCACAGGGAAGGAGCCTAGAAACTGCCCTAGATGCTCCCTGAAGTTGTCAATGAAACATCCAGCCAAGCCCTGGGCTTATACTTAACTATTATCAGGAAGAGGGATGGGTTGCTTTAAACAAAGCCACGTCTCTGCCAGTTTTGTCCCTTTGACCAGAGTGGCAAACAGAGTCCCAGTGATCCTATGGGGACCAGACCACTCTCCAGAAAAGGATGAGGTGGGAAGAAAGAGGGCAGGTGCCCTTGGCTAACTCTGGACAGATGGGATTTGGTGGCTCTTTGCTTTTGGAAAGGCGCATTTCAAAGGGGGGTCTGTACGGGGACATGGGGTGCCTTACGTAGAGACAGCTGGGAAAACCAGCGGAGGGAATAAAACAGTGTTGCCTAAATCATCTGAATTTTATTGGATACCCTTAAATTTTACAGAGTTGCTTGGCTTAAGATAAATATCTCATTTTATTTGATGCCGCAAAAGAGTTGTGCATGAAGTTAAAAAGGAATTCGCCCAAAAACATTTTGGAGCGCCGCGGAGAATCAACCAATTACCTCGAGATAAAAAGCATTTTATTTGGAAGGAAATATGAACCGCGTTACTGGTCACCTTTAGAATTAGCAATGCGGTCCCGCTGCTGCCTAGTGGGCTTCAGGGACAACTGCTACTTATTTAATGACACCTGCAGCTTCATTGACTCAAAAGAGCAGATTACATTTTCTTTGCCACTGAATCACGGAGTAAACCGGCCCTAAGGTTTCAACCTGCCATTGAAAACCCAATGAACAGCAGAGAAGCACTGACAATAGTGTTTCCCCTGTTGTACAGAGGGTCGCTATGAGTTGGATACCGACTAGATGGCATCTAACAACAACAACAGCGAGGAATCTATATTAGAACCTAAAATATCTCTTGCCTTTCCGAACATAAGAAACTAAGGGAAATATCAGTCAACTCACTGTTTTGTCACTGCTTCATTATAGGTTTGTCAGTTAAAAAAAAAGAAGGAGGCTAAATATAATATAAAGCACTGCTTACCTATCTGTATTGGTATATAATGCAGAAATGAGAGGAGTGGATAAAAACCACAAATTAATTATAAAGCCTCTTTCCTGAGCCGGAAATAACACTGTCCTTATAACTGACTCAGAGGAAAGACAATAGAAATTGTTTCTTTAAAGTCTGGACCTGAGCATTCCATTCATAGTTCTACAGCCTCATTTGCAATTTATCATCATTTTATACAAACGAGCTCTTCCTAGAATTCATGGCAATTAGGGCCTCCAACAACTGCCTTGTTAGGTACAAAATGATGCCAGTCAGTCTTCACAAACCATTCTGCTTCAACTTTCCTTATTTCCCCAAAAAATCTATAATAATATAACTAACTTATTTGGCTCCAGTATATGATTTTTTTCTTTCTTTTTTTAAATTCATCATATAATAATTCTCCAGAACGCTCTGCCTGACCACGTGGTTTATCTAGTCACAGGCACCGGAGTTACACACAGATTTTTGCACTTGAAGATTTTCATTTAATATGTTGTTCATTTTTTTGTGTGTGTGTGGTACTGGGGGTTGATCCCGGGGCCTCGCGCCTGCATGCTTTGCAAGTGCTGGACCACTGAGCTGCACCCCCAGACCTTTTTTTATTTTATTTTTTCCTTACTTCCTGAGACAGGGTCTCGCTAAATTACATAGACTTCCTCTAGTCTCGAACTTGCGATCCTCCTGGCTCCGCCTCCCACACCGCTGGGATTACAGGCGTGCGCCACCACGCCCAGCTAATATGTTGTTCATATTAACACGCATGCTGAATCGATACGAATCAGCAACACTACCCGGCAGCGAACTAAAACACACACTGGCCACGTACACAAATAAAACCGAAATAGTTTTTTTTTCTATTATATTTTATATCTAGTAGAAAAAAATACTAAAATATATAAATAATGCACTCAAAAAGTCTACGTAAGAGGTTAACACTCGCCCTCCACAAAACCCTGTTTCTGAGAAAACACAGAGCTGCTTTACCTCTGCTAAGCCAGTGTCTGAAGCCACTGCACTTTACCGTTCCGGTTGTGTCGCAAGTCCCTAAGATCCCCACCCACCGCTCCCGCATTCTAAGCGCAGAGCAGCCTGAGCTCGGTCTTCATCCAGGTGAAACGCCTTGGCGTGCCACCTGCACAGGGGTGTCTACCTCCAAATCGACCTGCAAATGTGCACCCCTCCGTGCGTTAGAAGATTCCAGAACACCCCAGGCCCGGGGAGGAGCAGGTCCCCTAGTGCCTCCCTCTGTTACTGCTGCCTCCCCCCGTGTATTTATCCCGGCCCCCTGAGTAATTCACAGCGCCTGCGCTGCAGCCCGAATGTTGCCGGGAAGCGGCCTCCAGCGAGCGGCTGCGGCCACCAGATGGACGGAGGCTTCGGCAGGTGGGGCAGATGGCCGGGCGCCCTGGCTGCTGCTGCCCGGGCCCGGCCTGCATCGCCCTCACCGCCATCCTAACACCGGGCACTGCGCGGGCCGGGGGTGGGGCGCTGGCAGCCCCTCTCCGTGCGACACTGGAGGAATCAGGAATGCCCAGCTGCCCTCCCTCCTGGCTGCCCCCATCCCATCCGGCCACCATCATGTTTTATGCTGGGCTTTGTTAGCAGGTTTTTCTTTTGGAACACTAGGCAGAAGGTTCTGGAATATACTCAGGCACTGTGCGTAAGGAAGGGTGCATCCCGGTTAACCATGGCACCGCAGCTTTACAAGGTGCAGAGGACGGAAGGGCAGTGGTAGGGTAAGATCGGGAAGACGGAGGGGAAAATAGATATTTTCACAATTACTTTGCAAAAAGCTCAAAGGTAGAGAAAGCATCCGGGAGATGATTTTGCTCAAGGTGGCAGCGCCTGCAAAAATGGAAGCTTCCCTTTGCACACACAGAGTGGAGGATGCAATCAAAACAAACAAACAAACAAACAAACAACCCCCCTACAGGTTTATAGCCATTTGGTGCGTTGAAGGTATCAGCTTTGCCCAAGTTGAGACACCTCCGTGTCTCATTTTTCTCATGTCCTTTCCAAAAGTGGGGCGTTTCCCTTGCAAAGTTTGTCATCCTACAGTACTAAAATGCACACAAAAAATTGCAACACATTTCAGAGTTGCAATTGGAAAGTTGCAACACCGTGATGCCAGGCTACCAAGACACAGGCTCTCCGGAGCAGGTCATATGCATTTTAATTCAGTGTAAACTTGACAAAAAGATATTTCTGTCACACGTCCATTGACAATGGTGCCATGACATGACAGTTTTAATCCTTCCATAAACTGATGCCAATATAAACCTTATTGCTGAATTGCACTGATCATCTAATTATAAACACCTCAAACTGGGAGAGCCGGTCATTTTAATGACCTGAAGCAAAGCAATCTGTATCTTCAAAAACTAACTAAATTCATACATATATAAAAGGCCTAAATAAAACGCATCCGCTGGAGAGAGGCTGCACGGAAAAGAGAGAGAGACTTTGAATTGTATCTTCGAGTCCCCGGGCAAATTGAAATCCCAGGCCTTTGGGAACTCTTAAGTGGGCAGTTTTGCAGGAAAACCGGACAAAGAGCTGAGAGATTATCACAAGATTAAGGGCAAGGGTTCCTTATAAAAGGTACCTTCAGGATGCATTCACTTTGATGGGAGTGAGTTTGCCCATTCAAACCTTCCACTCGACGTCAAGCAACACAAACCTGAAATCGAATGAATCCCCTTTGCTTTCTTTACAACCTGGGACACACATATGTTTTTCTCTATATTTAAGCACTGCATCCTTTTCATTATTAGTCTTTAATAATATATATGATATATAATACACATACATCTATGTACATTGCATGTGTATGTGTGTGTATAGACATATAAATATACACAAGTCATTTACAAGTCATTTCTAGCATTTCGAGATTTACTGGCACATTGAGCGAACACATTTTCAGAGGCTCTCTGGCCCACTTTTGAGCTGAAGCAGCCAAAACAAGACCAGACTTGAAGGGGCTGGAGGTATAGCTCCGTGGTAGAGCACTTGCCTAGCATGTGTGAGGCCCTGGGTCTGATCCCCAGCACCCCTAAACCAAAGCCCAGACTTAAGCTCCAAGAGCCCAATCGCACCCCTATCATATTCAGGATCTGTGTGCACCCTCCCTTCTGCTCACGTCAGCTCCCAAAAGCAAAAACCAGAGAACCTGCATGGAAGCTTCAATCTGCGTGAGTTTTGCATAAAAAGAACACGACCTAAATCTGCGAATTCACCTCCTGCTGACTGCTTCCCGTTTGAACAGGAGACTCCGATACTGGAAGTACCATTCTGAGATGTTTTGTATGCAGTCACGATACTCTATATTTTTATCATTTATTTCAGGATCTGAATGCCTCAGGCAGCGCCTGCACACGCTCAAATGTTTTTGAATGAATGATCAAGAAAACGCGCTTTATGGCACTAAACTCATGATTTCATGATTTAAACACCTGTAACCTTTTTGACGCAGTATGAGAATGTACTTTAAGCAATCGATTTAACACAAGAGAGCCGGTTATAAAGAATACATTTCCAAAATCGATTTTAAAATGGTATCTTCTAAACCCAGTTTCATTAACGATCATTAAACAATGAGCCTACACTTTATTAATGTTCATAACAGAAGTACTTAAAAATACCAAACAGAAGAAAATGGGCATCTCTTAGAGGAAAAGATACTGGAAGACAAGGGGCATTAAATTAACATTTTTAAACAGTATAAATGTGAAATTCCAATACAGTTTTTAGAATTTATAGTTTATTAGGAACTAAATGATTTGGATATTCTTAGTGGACTTAATGTGCATTAAGATGGCTACAGTTAAACTTCAGATATCATTACTTCTAAAATACAATTAGTAGCAAAATCTCGGGAAAACATACAATCATTTAAAAATGAAAAATAATAAGCAAATAAATATGTAATAAAATTAAGGGTGAAGGAACAGGTATGTAATTACAATGTAAGCCTTGGAGATAAGAGGTAATAAAGTAATGTATATTATCAAAGAGATACTGGCAGAGAAGGACCATTAAAATTCTAATTTTTGGTATTCAAAAGTATTTTTCCACAGTGTACACAATCTTCAAAGAGATCCATCTTATATAAATGTCTATATTTGAACATATTTTTGGAACATTAGGAATCAGCATAATGGCATTACGTACACAGGCAGCAACCTGCATTCACACCCATAGAGACGAGAGTTTATGGGTGTGAATGTATGCATGCACACACGTGTGTATAAAACAGAATTTCCCCAACTGACTGCTATCCCCTTATTTCAGACTGGATGTGACCAAGCCCCAAAGTTTCCAAGTACAAGTTAGTCTAGAGCTCATCCAGCAAACAGATATCCAGATTCTAATCCAACATATAGTGCATGCTAGATTTAGTATAATTTAAACAGAGGAAGATATTTTTCAATGCTACTTTTCTTTTCCCCAGTGGTACTCAGATGCTATCAATTCAGTATTTTTCGGTTGATGCAGGGGCCTGCACAAGGTGAGCAAACGGTCCTATGTTAACCCTGATCTTTTTAACCAGTATTCTTGTTCATAATTAGGTAGTAAATTTTTTTTAATAGAAAGGATTATCGAATCACTAATAAGATTACTTATTTTATGTATCTGTGGTTTACCCACTTTGGTGAAAATATAAATTGTCACCTAATGAAACACCAATAATAGGATAAACCAATGTCTAATACTTTCTAAAGATGGGAAATACACAACACCCAATGTCTAGAAACTTTTAATTTATGAGCAAGGTCAATGTCCTGGGAATATTAACCTATTAGCCTCATTCAGAATTTACCCAGAAAAAAAAAATTCTGTTTTATTTTATTCTCTTCCCTCCATCTACCTGGAAAGTTCTAGAAGGATTTTTTCTGGAAGTTTTGCATTTAGAGTGTAAAAAGAGAGAGTGAAAGAGAGATGGGGTACATTCAGTGGCCCTAAACAGAGGCGTTTACATCGTTCATTGAGCACTGTTTGGTAAACAAGCCGGCTGGGGCCAGGGTGGCCCCGTCTTCCCTTCCTGCCTCCTTTTAAAGCCAGGCAGGGGTTCTGTTTTTAGTGCACACTTCAGCTCAGCGTTAATCCTGTTCTATGTTGTTCACACCTGCTGCTGACTCGCTGCCTGCTGATGCGCGGGGCCCACGCTGCTCACAGAAATCCCCCAACCGAGAGCCGGGCCACAGCCACCGCGCAGAGCCACAAACAAAGCCAGATGGGGGGGCACAGCCCAGGAGGAGCAGAGCCCCATACCCTGCCTCTCTTCTGCTCCCCCGTCCCCAGTGTGTCACCCACTAAAAATGCAACCAACTCCCTCCATTTATTCACCCATCTATTTATTTACTGTTTTGACAGACTGAGCTCCTTGGGGCTATTTGTATCCTTGAGTTTTTATGCTTTTTTGTAAAAGCGATGCAAATGTTAAAAAAAAACAAGTCATTCTAATTAGGTGTAACACGCAAGCTACTGCTTGTGTCTTTACAAAAAGGATCTTTAGACAAATTAATTTAAAATACTCGCTGGGCAATGTCTCTATTTGAAGAATTGTATATGAAAAAGGAATAGGGCTCTTTGTTATGTGCCACAGTGTGGCCACGCCAGTGACATCTACTCTGACACTGCTTTCTTCCCCCTGCCTGCACTGCACTTACTTAATGTTGTTGTTAGGTGCCATCCAGTCGGTGTCCAACTCATAGCAACTCAGTATACAACAGGCAAAACACTATTGTCAGTGCTTCTCTGGTGTTCATAGGGTTTTCAATGGCTGATTGATTTTTGGGAGTGGGTTGCTGGTTCCTTCTCCCAAGCCTACAGCACCTGGTGTTCCCAGGCGGTCTCCAATCTAAGGAGTAACCAGGCCCGACCCTGCTTAGCTTCCAAGATCTGACGGGATCGGACACCACAGTGGTACAGCTGCAGGCCACTTACTTAATAGCAAACATCAAAAGAACGATTTCTTTTTTGATCTTAGTACCAGCGCTGACTCAAATTCAGTGCCACAGCCCCCGAGACTCACAGTGGCACCGGTCAGTGGTTTGGCCCCATCACGTGCCATAAACGATGCCTCCCCAGCCACCCAAGCAAGACGCAAGCTGCTGTGCTCTTCCCACGTGACAGAAGCTCACCCACTTCTGACGTGACCCCCGGTCAAGACATACCCTGTCGTGCCATTTCCAGAGGTGACGCCAGAGTCCCTCCCTCACTGCTGCAGACTGAGCCAACTTCCTTCCCACCTGGGAGAAGGCTTCTGCCCACAGGTGGGCACAGCAAGCCCCATCAGCCAGCCCAGGCCAGTGCTAACCGGGGCTGCACATCTAGGGTCACAGTGGCTCTGGGACCCCTTAATGACATCCCCGAAAGCCTGTGTCATGGCTCCAGTGACCGATAAAGCGTCAGCATCTCCAGTACCCTCTCGGGAGTCCCGCAGGTGCCCACTCCACAGCACTGTGCAGGTTTCATGGGGCTGAGTTTTAAACATCTCGGGGTGGGCCTGAAACGCGCTACCGAGCACATCCAGGCTCTCTAAGAGCGGAGGTGACAGGGTGATGTCTGAGGGCTTGGCAACTCCCTCCCCTCTCCTTTGAAACTGTTTACCCTCAGGAACACGATTTTTTAGGGACCAGTCCCTTCCAACACAGTTAACTGAGGCTCCCCGACCCCACGTGCCTGGCAGCCTGGCATGCTGTGGGGGCCTGTGTGTTGCTGGGATGCTGAAAGCTGTGCCACTGGGATCGCAGATACCAGCAGGGCCACCATGGTGGACAGGTTTCAGCTGAGCTTCCACATTAAGACAGACTGGGGAGAAGGACCCGGCAGCCCACTCCCGAAACAACTAGCCATTGAAAACTCTGTGCATAGCAAGGAAGCACTGTCAAATACAGCGCCAGAAAATGAGCCTCCCCTGCCCCCAGGCTGGAAGGCATTCAAAAGACAACTGATAAAGAGCTGCCTCCTCAAAGTGGAGTCCATCTTAACGATGGGAATGGAGTAAAGCCCCCGGGACCTCTTTTTGTGGATGTGGCACAACTCAAAATCAGAAGAAACACAGTGGCTGCAACAATGAGCTCAACATAAAAAGACCGTGTGCATGGCACGGAATTGGGTAGTGCTTTTTCTGCTGTACTTCAGGTTGCTATGAGTCAGATCCAACTCGATGGCACCCAACGATAACGACACGGCTACTGTCACGGGTGGCAAGTCTTCCTCAGCAGAGAGATTTACACAGATTCTCAGAAGCAGCTTAGCCCCCACAGGACAGACACCAGAAAAAGGCACACTTTTGTGGTTCATATAAGACATTGTACTTTCCAACCCTCTAATAGCCTTAAAGATAAGGAAGCAGTTGCTAAAAATATTACAAGATATTTGCCATAGTTGAGTCTCGCGTAATCTGATACAGCTCATCATAAAATAAAAAAATCAGTTGTCACTTCCAATTTGCTTACAGAATATGAACAGCATAGAAATAAATTCAATTATTGGGCTGAATCATTCAAACTTGCTGATATTTGACCATTTTTTGTCTTATAAAAACAGCAACGTCCTATGGTCTGATCAAAGATAATCAGAATCCCATTATATGGCTTTCATGCAAACAAACAAACAAACAAACAAAAACAAAGAGAAGAAAAGAAAAGAAAAGGCCTGATGTATTCATAGGTAATTTCCATGATTCCCAACTTGACTTCTGTTCGGATCTTCCCTCAGAGGGCTACCTCTAGGTTTTTAGGGTTTGTAAGAAAAATACAGAGAGGTTCTCCATGTGTTGAAGCTTGAAGATGGGTTGGTGGGTTGGTGGGGTAGCTCAGGACAGAGCCCTTGGTGTGCCTCTGTGTTGCCTGTGTGGCTCCAACCACAGTTCCACAAATGAAACAAAACACTTCGGTCTCCTAAGGCCTTGGATACACAGGCCCTAACACTCAAAATTTTATTTCCAACCAGAGTTTGCAAGTGAGACCACTGATATATTTCACGCAGAGATTACGTTCCTACTCATCTTTTGAGGAAGCATGTCAACAACAACAACAACAACAATATTATTAATAATAATAATGATGACGCCTGCAGCCATAGCCCTGTGGCAACCGATCCCGTCAGATCTCGGAAGCTAAGCAGGGTTGGACCTGGTTAGTACCTGGATGGGAGACTGCCTAGGAACACCAGGTACTGTAGGCTTGGGAGAAGGACCTGGCAACCCCCTCCCAAAAATCAATCTGCCATTGAAAACCCTATGCACAGCAGAGAAGCACTGACAAAAGTGTTTCCCCTGTTGTACAGAGGGTCGCTATGAGTCGGATACCGACTCGATGGCACCTAACAACAACAACAATAATAATAATAATGGCTTCCTTCCAAGTCCCAAGACCGCACAAGGGTGGAGTATAATAGAAAATCTTTTCCTTGAGGGTCTTCACTAAAGGACTGGAAATGCAGATGATTTTTTTTTTCTCCCTAATGACTACGTAAGTTTTCTCAGGACAGAAAGCTCTCCCTCTCTGACTATCCGCAGCCATCGCAGTTTTCTGATCAAATGCTATTTAGCGTTCTGCATGGAGCCTTGGCAGGGGGCGATGGACGCCCTCCGATGCAAAAGGAGAAAAAAAAAGAGGCTGTGATTGATCAAGTTGCTCACCCACCTGGTCCCTCCAGTGCTCCTTCCACACATGTCCCGTGTGAAGGAAGTATAGACCCCACCCCCTTATTTTGATTACAGTCTTTCCTCGGGCAAGAATTTTGATTTCACTTTTGAATCTTAAAACCATTCCGTTCCCAGCGATGCATTTTTATGTTTACAATTGACATCTCCATAAAAGAATGACACCTTTCGAGAGGCAGCTTCAAAGCATGACAGTTGCCTGCAGTGGGTACTGAAATTATTTTACATCGACAAGGACCCCAGTTGTTTTTAGTTAGAATTTAATATACCTTAAACGGATGACCTTTCTTCTACAGCAAGGCCCCAAGTGGAAAAGAAAAAAGAAAAAAAAACTTTCCAGTGAAAAATATTTTAAGGAACTAGTACGGAACAAAAGGCTATTTAAAGCTGAGGGCTTTGTCGATTTATCAGCTTTTGAAAGTCCTGGTCCCAAATTCCCCACCACTGCTGGGCGTGTGGAACGGTGGGGCCTTGCTTAATCGAATGCTATTGATTCCAGCGTGTCACCGTGATCTCATTGAGAGGAATCAATAGTAATCCCAAATCAATCCATCTGCTCTTGCACTATCATTCATCAAATCTGAATACGCCAAATTATGCGCAGGCGTCAAATTACAAAGGAGAGAAAATGGCAGCACTGGGAAAGCTCCTGGATTATACTGAAGATGTTGAAGACCAGGGCCAGCACCCCGTCCCTTTTTTTTTTAAGGGGAGGTGCTTTAAAACTATTATTTGGATAAAGTCATGTCTCTTCTCACTGAAGGACAATAAACTTATAAATGAAGCTTATTCTGTTTCTGAAAAAAAGATTTCTTTGACAGGAATTTGCCAGCTCAGCCCAACTGACAGGAACTTATAGTTGCCCAGACCGGTTTAACTAGAGCACACCAGCATTTTTAAAAAAGTTTGCTAAGTTTCAAATGCCTGTTATCCATCCGCTGGAAAAAACCAGGGGACCCAGTGGACACAGGCCACAACCGCATCTCGTAACATCACAAATGATGTTTAATAGGAGTGGAGTGGGAAAGGCAATTCTTAATTTCTCCAGAGAATGCCCGACGTCGATGTAGGAGCTTATCAAAGACGCTGGAGGTTCCTTTATCAACACCTGCACCTGTAATTTAGGCAAGGTAATAAATCCTGCCATTCATTACACCGCACTCGCAGCAGCGCCCCTCATATTTAACTGCAATGAAAAAAGGCCCGGAGTATCTAAAACATTTACTTTTGCTAATGTAAAAGTGTTGGCATTTTACTTCGCTCCCGATAAGCTGGTGCCAGCAGAAGGGATTATTCTTTTCTTATTCAAAGCCTATCAGCGCTTCGAAGAGCTCTCTCCATCTTATCAGGTGTAGGAACAGCACAGTTACAGAAAACAGCCTGTGCTCCTCCTCTCTCTTTCTGCCAAGCTATCTGATAAGGGCCCAGCTAACGAACTGTATTTACACACAGCCCTGCAGCCCCACAGCCCCACAGAAGCTGCATCCTCCAGGCACAGCAGCCAGAGACCGGTTTGTAGCAGGTTTGTCTGCTACGACATTAAATGAGCAAAAAATGTCAGTGGCAAGGAGCCCACACTGACAAGCATCGAGAAAACACTATAAAAGCACTCAACTAGAATGCACTACAAACAGAAACAGAAGAAAAAAAAAAACACACAGAGGGAAGAGCGGAAGGCCACCTCTTTGGAACTCACGGGGCAAATCGAGTGCATTTGCAAATGAGGACGGATGTCAGACACTTAGCTTTTTAGCAAGGTGCATGGTCCCTTAGCAAAACAAATGCATAATGGACATTCAAAAAGAATATGTGGCTGGGATTGAGGAGGGAAAGGTACTGACGGAACTGTTTTAAAATGGAACAGGTATTTTCCCCCATTTCAGTTCATCTCAATGTGGAGGCAGAGAGGTTGCACAGGGCAAGCAAAGTAAGACAAGAGACAATGTTTGGCTGGGCGCGGTGGCGCACACCTGTCATCCCAGCGGCTCGGGAGGCGGAGGCGGGAGGATCGCAAGTTCGAGACCAGAGGCAGTCTGCATAACTTAGGGAGACCCTGTTTCAAAAAGTAAAAAAAAAAAAAAAAAAAAAGGGT
>VMDO01000933.1:51770-95249 GCA_007922755.1 Pedetes capensis | reverse complement strand
GTAAAGGTTTGTTCACGATAAGGAAATAAAGAAATAAAAAAAAATACAATTTGAGTTTGGGACCTCTTATTATTGTTCTTATGCTTCAAACTTGGGCTGGGATTTAGCTCAGTGGGTAGAGCGTTGCGCTGCACTCTCTGAGGTCCTGAGTTCAATTCCCAGTACCGCAAAAATGGGAGAAGGACGTGGCAATCCACTCCCAAGGCAATCCCGAAGCACTCAGCCATTGAAAACCCTATGAGGGTCACTATGAGTCGGATACCGACTCGATGGCACCTAACAACAACAACAACAATGCTTCAAACTTAAGTGCCTGAATAGTTCAATATAAAGGTAGGAAAAAAAATAATCACGATCCAGATGAACGTATATGGATGGTCCGTTCCCCTTTCCTGTCTATTAACAAATGCTCATACAAGCTCAAGGTCCACAGAATATGGGAGGGACGTGTCATTCATGGGTGGGACTTTGGGGCAGGAACATCCACAACACATTCTAGAGGAGAAGGGAGATCTGAACTTCGCCTGAGTGGCTTGGGAACAGCCCATTTCTGCCTCTGGGAAAGAATTCTCTCCTTGAGCTTGTGTGCATAAAGTGGCCATTTTTCCCTCACTTTCCTCTGCTGAAAGGGTAGGGGGGAACAGAAAAAAAAAAAAAGGTAGCCACTTACTTCTATCTATGCCCAGTTCTGGATTCTGTCTAGACCCCAGGAGCTCAATGGAGCAGGTTTTAGATAGGCAGAGCGTTCAGAGGGAATGGCCACGTGTGTGGCGCAGTACAATTCAGCAGATCCTTATTCCCCCTTCATGACACCATGGTCCCATGACTGGTGGGGCAGGTCTCACAAAGTCTAACGATAAAGGGGATGACTGCCATTTCACAGGACCCAGCGCCAACTGTATACTGCCGCCTTCCCATAGGAAAAAGACGTGGTTCTCATCAATTGTAAATACTTTTTAACTGATCATGACCAGTTGGCTACAGGTATAACTGTCTGCCTCAACGTATCTGGTCTGCTTTAATATGTGAGTGGCTGTAAAGAAAGTATCATCAGGATGTGCTTCCATTTATGGAAAAAGGAATACAATGTAGCGTGGCCATCTTGTGTTTGGGGGAAGGTAAAGTACTATAATCATTTGAAGATTTGCAGGGCAAAGGCCAATGAACAGAAGCTCACATGTAAATTTTTTCCTCTTAAATAAGTACCTCAGCCTCTATCATTTTTATAATAATTTGAAGTTTTGCAGGGCAAAAGCCAATCAATGGAAGACGCTCACATGTGAATTTTTTCCTCTTAAATAAGTACCTCAGCCTCTGTCATTTTTCATACGATCTTCTATTTTTGCTAACTCTGAATATAATTTTGGATGTATGAGTGATATGCTTTTACCGTTCTTTTCAAAGTGCAGAAAACTCTTACAAATATTGTTGCATATCAGGCACCTTGAGAAGTATACCTTTCAAAACATTTGAGCTCACATTGTGAGTATTAAATTCTCAAAAGCCATTAAACATGAGTAAAATCTTTCCAGAGTAGATGAAAATGGAATTACCATTTGCCAAGATCTCGTTGTCATCAGAGAGGGGAAAAAAAACAGAATTTAGTGTGCCTCTATTTTCTGTGCACAAATTCTTGGTTGAGTTTAAAAAATGTTTTGAATACCGAATAAGCCATACAAAAAGAAAGCACAGGATTTTTTTCATTCCCAGAAAATGTGTGCAACGTGCAACAAAAAAGAGCTGCTTCCTGTTAGAAATGGATGCTTCCACTCCTTTTGATTCTCCACTCCTCCAAGGTTTGACCTTTGAGACAGAAGACAACCAAGGTTTAGCATTTCTGAGATTTCCCTCCACATTCCATCTTACTTCTAAAGTGGGCTGTCCGCAAATCTCACCATTACCTGTGCTCCGTGCGTTCCTCCTGTTAGCTTTCAAAGATAAGCAAACAAGCAATCTGGTTTCCATTACGCTCACACTGGCCACGGATCTCGGATACAGTGTGAGAATGGACTGCTTGCTTTCCTTTGCTTTAGTGCCATCTTAACCAACTGTTTGCAGAGCAGGTGGATGAGGAAACAAAGTTACCTTGACACGCCTGTGATGTGCCTGTCAACCTTCCGCGTGCCCAATCTCCGTTTGTTTTCCTTGGCTAGGTAAGGACTGCCAAAGTATATTATCCATAATGAACGCTTCCCATCAAAATGATGGAAAGGACGGATGCAACTTAGTTTCACTCAAAGCCACATGAGCAGGCACAAAGGATATATATGTGACAAAAACTGCTCTTTAGAATTAAACTAGAAAGTCACTTTTTAAAAGTTCTGTTTAAGAGCAGGAACTAATCTTCAGTAGACTCGCCACGCGTTTTTAACATTTTAATAAGTGTTTAATGGATGTTAAATGCCAGAAGATAATGTTTTCATTTACTCTATTGTGTGAAAGAATTCTACACAGCCATAGGTTATATTTCTAATAGCGAGTGCTGTGTGTTATCTATCTATACGTAAAGGCACATAGAGATCTATGCCAGTATACTGAAATTGACTTTAACTGACTAGTGAGAAGCAACTAAAAAAAAAAAAAAAAAAAAAAAAAAAAAAAAAAAAAAAAAAAAAAAAAAAAAAACACTATACCTTTTCTTTCATTTGCTTTAGTGAGTTATCTTCCAAATATATATATATACACATATATACATACATATATATACACACATATATGTGCGTATATATACGTACACACATATATACCTATATAGACATATATGTGTATATGTACACATACATACATACATATATATACACACATATCTGTGTATACACAAACACACATATATATGCACATTGGCACAAATTAAAATGGCAAATCGTTTAAAGAAATGAAAACATAAAAACCAACCTTCCTCTAAACATTTAAAAAAATTTTCAAGAATTAAAAGAAGGAATGTATGCATGTATACACAGACTGTACCACACACACACAAAAATCTAAATCCTCTCAACAGTTCTGGATAAATGATTAGAAATTACATTTGGAAAATAGTGGCAAATAATGTCCAAATCAGAGAAAAAAATAACATCTGATATTTTTGAAAAGAAAAAGTAGAGAGGGAGATGTGTTTGCTAAAACTCTGAATAGAAATGATTTTTCTTAGCTGAGGTCGCCCAGACCTTAGAAAGTATAAGTCTAACATGAACTTGAGAGAAAAATAAAAGGCCAGGTAAATCCTCCGAAAGACAGAGGCTGGCCCTTCCCTTCCCACCTCAGATTACGAGGCTGCTCACTTTGATCTGAGGCAGACAGCAGGATATCTTTAATCAACACAGCACCAGTAAATTTGTTAATCATGTTAGGCAAACAAATAAATGTGGGAAGTGAACCTAAGAATTTAAACAAGGATATGAATTAGGACAAGAAGTAGAAGAACAGAAAGAGCAATTGTGTAAGTGTTTTCTTTCAACACTTGCTCCGATTTACTGAAGTCAAAATCTCAGAAACCTAAACTTACCTCCTGAAATAAAATCAAATAACATAATTCTGAAGTCCATGGGGTATTTTATAGAAATATAATACTTTTTAATTTTATATATTGGCTTTCAGCAAAAAAAATAACGAAATGGCCTATTTATTTAGTGCAGATAAATGAAATTCACATTTTACCTTTGCTTGAAAGCTATCATGCTTTGCATTAAGATATATTTGTGAGGCCCAATTGTATTAAGAAAAGATGTAGCCAAGAGCTATCTTGATATTTTTTACTGGATATAGGCCTCGCCCATTAAATTATGCTTCTAATATCAGTAGTTTATTTGCCATTTTACAAACTATTTATGGTTAGTAGATACTGAATACGTGAAGGAAATGATTTTTCAAAAATCAAAATCAGAAAAAAAAATCTACTCATTGGGTTCCCTGTTTCCTGTCTAATGTCTAGCAGTTAACCAATTCAGTTTAAAATCAGACCTGGCAAATACCTGAAACACTAATTCCAGGTTAAAAGCATGCCTGGCAAATTTAACTGGTAACTGATTGATTAGACTAATAGTTGAGATCTATTTTATCAAACAAACGTCCACGAACAATGTTAACAACAGCCCCATAGTCTCTATATATCCTTCTCACTACATATATGTGTGTGCATGTGTGTGCTTCACATACATGCTAATACATGCTCACAAACACACTCGTGTGTGCATCCCATGATTGCTTTGGGTTTTAAAGCACCAACATATGTATGTATGTATTAATGACGGTACGGGTGACGTGTATCCATCTATACATGGCTATGGGAATAACCATGAAGGAGAAATCATATAAATCGCAGTAAGAATGTCAAGGCAGAGATGCCGGCTGTCACCCCCACGCTATCAAATACACACATGAGTATGATTGGAGAAAGAGAGCCGAAATATTTCACTGTCACAGAGTGTGGAGGACTGCAATTCATTTCTATCTCACGTGCTTTAGGACAATGACAATTTAATACAATGCCAATGGATGTCAAAGAGATAAAACTGAACAAACTAGACCAATGCAATCAAAGATTTTCTCCAGAGAGCTGGCTGGGGCCGGGGCTCGTCCGCACTTAGAACGCATCCACCTTGTATTGTTTCTCTCTCCCATGGCTTTGCTACGAAGCAAAATTCAGATCAAAGCGTATCTGTTGCCATGCATTTAAAGTTCCATTGCCATGCCTCAGCTACTTGCCTCTCCTTTCTAAAAGCTTGCTACGTGAGTCTAAAAAGTTTACCTGATATTAATTAGTGGAATAAAAATCATTGTCATTCATTGCCACCCGCATGTAAAACACCAGCTAGAAGCATGTACCTTAATTTCTTTTATGAAATAATATAATGGAAAACCCTCTGGTAGAACATCACTTTGTAGGTAAAACAAAAGAAATATATATATATTTTTAATCACTAGGCTGAAACAATTGTTGAGGAATTTTTCACAAGTGATACAGACTTGAGATTGGGCATGAAGTCTACCTTCCAAAAGAACTGTCTCTCCTTTGTCTGTGATTCTGGCAGGAGCAAGGTATTGTGAAAGTATTGTTAAATAGAACCATAGAGAAGTTAGCTGCCCTGACTGATGAATGGCACCAAGTATCGAAAATTAATTGCAAAAGTATGGGCCAGCTAATGAGATGGTCCTTATCTTTTCCCAGCACAAGAAGGGCCAAGTATTTTCCAGCTGGCTCAATATTTTACAACAATGTCTAAAGTGTTAGTAACTAAATAAAAACCTGCATAAAACGCCTTAAAGACACCATTTATCACAAATTCTAAGATCTGAAATATTTAGAGATAGGCTGATTTCCTATACGATTTCCTCTTGAAGCTTCCATTTCTTGTCTTTTTTTTTTTTTTATTACTTTCAAAGGAACAAGAGAAACATCTTTTCCTGGTAGCACTTTTAAAAGCTGGATTACAACAGCACTTCTCATGCAATGGCCAAAATATATCACAAGTCAGATTAAATCGAAGAAAATATCAAAGGCCATCAATTGAGGATGCTAAGAAAAAGAAGAAGAATGATATCGTATTGGGTGGGGGGACAGCAGAAAAATGATCATCCATGCAAGAGAATGAATGGCTATCCACAGGGCTTGGCTAATAACATGGGTTAATTACCGCTCCAACACACTGGCCTCAGTAAATAAAGCAGCAATGCCATATACACATTAAGATAAGAGACCATCTCTAGAAGAAGAACCAGCCAACACCATCACCCTGGCCTCTGCCCAGGAAATGAAAAGCTGTTTTCCAGCTCTTTCTGTCCAAGGAGGGTTTTAAAACTCTACACCCATACGTACCGGGCAGTACATAAACACCCAACACAAAGGGCTTGTACAACCCAGGTGCCCATCCCTCACCACCGCCACGCCACCCGGATTCCGTCAACTCAGGAGTGCTTCCCCTGTGTTACATAACACACATCGCCTCACTGTTTCAACTGCGTTAGAGCCTGGGACAGGCGCCGGGTTTATTCAATTCTTTGAAAATCAGAAGGACTGTATTCCACCTAGTATTGCAATGGGCAGGGTTATGAGATTCCACGGCTCACCAACGCTCGCCCCTAATTGCTGCCGGCTGTCACTTCCAGGAATTTGCAGAGACATCATGGAAAAAGCCCACCTACACCACCTACCTCTCAGGCTGCAGGTGTCTCCAACAGATTTATAGACAAGACACAGGAAGGGCTCTGAGCTCCCAATCTGGAGTCTGAGCATTCTTAGAAAAACAACGTGTCTTCATAGCTCTCAAATAAATACCACATCTAAAGTGGCTTGGGCAGGTCCCTGTCTTTCTTTCCTTAAAAGATAGTTCCCCCCTGGTTTAAGCTTTTCTTCTTGCTATTACAGTATGCATTTTCCTCCTTATTTTTATTCCCTCTAGGTGGATATCAGAGTACCACTTTTGGATAGTTGTATTTCAGTTTAGCTCGGCTCTTAATAAGAAGGGCTGGGACTCAAAACCTGAAACTGAAAGAGGGAACCCAAGAAAATAAAACTTGCACAGCCCGGATCTTAAAACACGAGACTGATCAACGTTCAGCGTCCGGATTTCAGAGACCAGGCTGACATTCAGCAAACTGCTCCCTCCTCGCCTTGTCTGTTTTGGAGGGCTTCAATTGCCTCTCCTCCTTCCAACAGCTGTGACAACTGTTAAAAACAGTCAGTAAAATTAAGTCCGCTCTATAATCCCGCAGTCAATGTTACATTTTAATCAGAGGTTGAAAGGGATTCATGTGATGAGCACATTCATTTAGGGTGATTAGAGTCCCACGTATGTCAAAATGAGCAGATATATTATTTCCATCTATTTACGCTATCAGCTATTACTGCTATTAAATGTGAAACAAGCTTTCAAGTATTACGTTCTTTAATGTGCTGGCACATTTCCTAAAGTAAGAAAAAAATACACAGTTAGAGGTTAACATTTTAAGTTCTCCTAATGGTGGTCAATAAATTGTATGAATCTTTTTAACAGCCTTCCAAGCAGAAATCGTCCGATATTTTCTTTGGAAACTGCCTAACTCTGGTTTCATTTCTATGTATGGACACACGTGATGGGGCTTAACCCAGCACAATTACTATGAATATTAATAGCATGTATAAATTCTGTGGTTTATTAATTGAGACAGAGAGGCAGATGCCTTGCTTAGCATTAGATCTTTCTGTCTGTCCAGTGAACCACGTAGCCGTCAGAGCTGCATCCAGACAATAAATCTGTATTTTCAAAAAAAAAAAAAAAGACTTTTAATCGAGCCAAAAAGAAAGCTAGTTTGAATCTTGCGCCGAAGCCAGAAGGGCCCGTGCCCTGATTTCATTTAAATGCATCTGCTTTAAGAGGCTTATCGAAACTAATTATTCAAATTAGCTATAAGAAGTTAAATTCAAGAAACTACTTTAAAAAGAACCCTCTGGGGGATTTTTTAAAGTTTATCTTGTTTATTTATTTACAAGGGAAAAGTTCAGACTGTGAGTGAGCTTGAACAAGCATTCTTCTTCACATAAATAGATTTTAAGTTCTCCAACCCCATACCCCCCCCCCCGGGGGTGCACTAACCTTCCAACTATCCGGGAGTGGACGGTGCTATTTTTGTTTATTTTTCATTTTTATTTTCACACAGTTTTAAGGTTGGCTCTTCCCTTGAGTGTTTCAGTCTGACTCGGCCCCAGCCTTACAATTCCTCCGAAATCCATCTCGTGGCTGATAGCCTGTGTGTGTCACTGTGGGTGTGCAAGCGTGCAAGCGTATGTACAGATACACACACTCAGGCAGAGAGACTGCAAGTCACTTTTCATCTTAATTATAGAGCAGGGCAATGTGCAGTCACGAAGGACAGCTAGTGGACATCTACCTATAATGCACTGCCACCTCGCCCAGAATGTTACATTTTTCTCCACGATCTATCCAGAGAAATGTTTGCCAAGAGCACGCTTTTCAGAATTATAACAGTTGGCCTGACGGTAATGTGAAAGCAGAGCAATGTAACTGACTCAACAGAAAGAGAGAGAAGCCCGCTCTGGTGATCCAATAATATTTTATCTTAACTGTGGGTTGAAATTAAGTTTACGACCTGCTCATTTACACAAGAATGCCTAATTTACTTCCTCAATCCCCACTTCCTCCCCCTCGACCTTTAGTTATCTAAATACATATTTCCATGTGCATAAAGATACTCATAAATAGGGATTAACTGCATGTAAGAACAAAAGTACTTTTTCTATATTTTCTGGACCTGATACAGGAAAGAATTCCCCAATCTGGACATTGTCTATTGAAGGGGACATTTTAAAAGTCACTACCGTTTCTTCTTTAGTTTTTTTCTCCCCCTTAAATATTTATAATGTGTGAAGATCTCATATTACTTAATGGACTGATTTGTCAGTTAAGTGCTGACTTCACACTAACCATGCAAATAACATGATTCCAGCTCCGAACGGCACAGGGCTGCTTCTTAAATCGTTCTCTGAAGGAGAATTAGCAAACGTGCGATTTTTTTTCCCCCTCACTCCGCGCGGTTAAGAGATGACAGGGAACTGAAAATATCTGTCAAACTGCAAACACCTAAGAGGCACTCCGCGGTCTAGATCATTTTTGAAACATTGTATTTTAAAACATCTTTCCTGGGGAAAATGGGTCCCGGCGAAAGATGCATTTCAACAGCTCACTAAGCATCCGTGCCAAGTGCCTATTCTTAGCACCTGAAAAAGGAGTGACTGTCACACAGCTGTGTCACTGACAGTCGCTGAGCCTCGCCTCCAAGGTAACACTGTAGCCAGAGAACAATTCTCGACTTAAGGTAACATTGTAGCCAGAGAGCAATCCTCGACTTGCTGAATTAGGAGAGATCGCCCTCGACACAAAAGGCGCAGGACGGACGCGGACAGCGACCCGCGCACGCAGCGCCCTGAGCGCTCCCTGACTCCGGCTGCCAAGGGCCGCTATGCCCGCCGCCCCCCACGCGCGCCCGCGGCCGAGTTCGCAAAGGAAAGCAAAAGGTACCTACTCCTCCTCGTAGTGCAGGGAGAAAGACTCAGGCAGGCAAAGTTCTACCGAATCCATGTGCGACCGGCTACCATTATTTGAGCCACCCAGCTATAAATCAAAGTTTCCCTTGACAGACCAGGGTTGCAATTAACAGCAACGTCCTCCCGGAGACGAGCCCATGGGCGCAGCCGGTGGGGACCACAGCGCTGGCGCGCTCCTAATCAAGGACTTAAAGCCGCGATCGCAGCTTATTAATATGAAGTAGGGCTTTGCATATGCAATCCCCCCGGCCCAGGCGGGCAGCCGATTGGGGGGCCGCTGCCCAATCAGGAGGGAGGCGACGGGAGGCCGCCGGAGCCGGCGGAGCCAGGCAGGTAGCTGGGTGCAGAGCGTGAGCGAAGGGGAGTGGAAACAGACTAGGCAGAGAAAAAGCGAAAGACTGTCAGAGCCATTGAAAGGAGAAACGCACCCTATAGATACTGGAGAGCCTTTGCCCTTTTTTTTTTCTTTTTCTTTTTCTTTTTTTTTTTTCTTTTTTTTCTTTTTTTCTTTTTCTTTCTGTCTCGGAAGCCAGCAAAGAAACCTAACTAACTTAACTCTCTCTGCACGGGAGGAATTCGGTTTTGGTTTTGCAACCGCACCTCTGTTTTGCGTTGCCAAGAGGAACTCACGCAGACTCTGAGTTAATTGGGGGAACAGGATTCTGCAGAAGGTAGAGGATTAAGTTTGTGCTGCCGGGTGTCTGTGTCTTACCCGACACCCCCCCCCCTCCCCCCCAATCAGGGGCGGCTGCTGCTTTGCTCTGCACTTTTTCTTTTATTGCTGCTCCTGCCTTCTCTGGCTCTCCTGATCTAGAAGGGGCGCTTCAGAAGTAAGACGTGCTTCTGAATTGTGTTGAGCGTGGGACCTGGAGTCCTGTCTGCGAGGCAGAGGACGGTGTTGCCCGGGAGCAGAAGAGGACAGGGCGCAGCAGCACCATTTGAGAAAACGCCTGTGTCAATCGCAGGTGCACACACTGCCGTACCTGCTCCCGGGCTCTCTCCACAGCTGTGCAAGGCACAGCCTTTCAAAACAAAGGTAAACAAAGGCAGGACAAATTGGCGTCAGCTTCGGGGACGGAGAGGAAGGGCTGGAGGGCACTCAGTGCATGAAATGCACCTCGATGCATTGTGACAAAATAAAGGTTGCAGTTTTTGCAGGAAGAGCGTTAGTGAAGGGTGTGCCCAAAATAGTCTTAATTATATACTTACTTTAATACAAGCTTCCAAATTGGGAGAGATAGAGTAATATATATGCTTTCACCCAACACACTCAGCTTTCAGATAAAACGCAATATGGATACTTGTTTCCATGCATAATGAACATGGCACCGATCAACTCCAAATATTTTGTAAACCATCAAACAGCCTCGTCACTATAAGAACGAGTTTCAAGCAGCTAAAAATTTGCAGAAGTGTGAATTCTCAATCTAAAGTGTTGAAAAGAAAAACCAAGAAAACAGAAGAGGAAAATCATGCTTTCATCTTATAATAGTGAATAGCCTGTGTTTAATTTTCTCAGAGTATGCTTAGGTTCTATTTTAAACTATAGGATTTTTTTTATACTAGCAAATGTAAATTGGAATAGATAGCAGCTATTTATGGCAAAGGGAGATGTGCTACCTTATGGAGGGTGGAAAACCCACAGTTTTGATGCAACTCAGCCCCCATGCTTACCAACCTTTGGCATCTTAAGTCTTACGTGATAGAAATAGGATAATCTCCGGGATCAAAATAAACCAGTTCTGATACTCAGCGACTTTTAAATTCACTAAATGAGAACCCAGCTCTCAACTCTCTCAAATGTTCTAGGTCTCTGAAAACAAAACACTAAAATAGAACAGCCACATTAGAATTCAGAATATAAAAATGACAGACGTGACTTGGTCCCCCCACAGAAAAAAAAAAAAACAGTTTCCTGGCTACGTATTTAGGTATATCCACGATGTGAGTCTGATTCCTTTTATTTGTGGTCTAAATGCCCACAAGTTTCTACATCAGAGCTCACATAGGAAAATTCTGTGCCTGGGAACACTGTATAAAAGCAGGTAGTAAAAGCTTAATTACCAGTCGCATTATGCTGTCTATATTGTTAAATGTGAACTCTGCAATTAAGATGTAAATTTGGTTGTGAGCAGTGAATTAAAGGAAGCTTGAGATGTAGAAGAAAATTCAAGCATTCTGCAGATACCCAGCCAAAAAATATATTGTCTATTCAATATAAAATAAGACATGTAATCAGTTTACAATTAAAAAATAAATAAAAAGCCATTTTGCAAAAAAAAAAAGAAGGAAAGAAAGAAAGAAAAAGAAATTTTCTAAAATACAACCCAAGAAATAGGAAAAACTCACATTGCATTAGGAAGAAAAGCATCTTTGCTCATAGGAACACTGTTCTCACTTTTGAATGAACTAAAATTCCCAAGGCAATTAATCGGTTAAATTGAACATATTTTTTTAAATGGTATATGCCTCCTCCCAAAAAAGTTACCTTCTTATTTTGTCCAGGAGCATTTCTTAAAAAAAAAAAAAAAAAAAAAAAAAAAAAAAAAAAAAAAAAAAAAAAAAAAAAAAAAAAAAAAAAAAAAAAAAAAAAAAACCTGAAAATTATTTAATGTTCTCAACGCATACGATGATGCCCTTGTGAGACATTGGTACTGTGTTCAATTTCTTTGCATTATCATATGGTGACAGAGCCTGGTGTTTTTAAAGATGAGATTTATGGTCGGTTATTTACTGATGGGGTTTAAGTCGCCGCATTGCATGGGAGTGATCTTTTACTTTCAAGATTCTTTTTTTTTTCCTTTGGGGACTTAGTTGCCCTCAATAGGAACCATTTGACTTATCTGGTGTACATAAATATATATATATATATATATATATATATATATATGGACACCTCTTCCCATGTCAGCGTTGGCTCCTCCTGTGCCCACAGAGAACCAGGAACCCCATGCACCGTGGCGGCCCCTCATCTCTCACCAACCATATTTCAGCCTCGGAAGGTGCAGCCTTCATGGAGCTGGCTGCTTTCTGAATGACCAGTGGCGCCCTAGGAATGTTGAGGTGGCCAGGTCCCCCTTGGGACCAAAGCATCACCTGTACAAATCAAAGACCTAAGCGCCCACTTACTGTCCTGAATCCAGTTTAGCCGATTTACAATTTAAAATAATAGCTACCGCGCTAAACTTGCGTGGCAGCGTTCAGAATATTTTATGAACACACAGATCAAGTCATCTCAAGGGCCTTCCCCAGCCACAGAATTTTCTCACCTTGAGAGAGAAAGGAACGGATCATCAGAGAAAACAAACACACCGTGTTTAGTAATACTGAGCTTAAACCTTCAAGGATCTCAAATGCCCAAAAGTCAGGCGCATAAAGGCATAGGCAGGCTAGAAGAAACTCACGTGGCTAGTCAGTATATACACTTCACAATCTTACCACCAGGAGTCTACCCAAATCAGGGAAAATTGAGCCAAACAAAAGGACCTCTGTGGACTGTTTCACAAAGAATATAAATAAATGAGTTACGGTCGGTCTATTATGCATCAAGCCCTCAGCCTATGCACAGTTTCCCATCTTCTTCTTCCTTTAACAATGCAGTCACAAATATCCAGGCAACTTCAGCTCCAATTAGTCCATAGGTGCCGAGCAGAGCATATAATTCATTTCCATTTGAAGAACAGAAACAAGCAAAACTCCAGTGGGAATAAGAGACAGGTTCCTGTACGTGGTATACAGTAGAAAAGTTACCGCATTTAAGTCCGAATCATTTCCTAAAATATCCTAACACTTGGAATTGTGCTGTAGGTAAAAGGTATGGGAAATGCAGCCTGCCTTTCACTGTATGTTGATAACTGTTTGCAGCTCTTCTCTTCTTTTTCTGAAAACTAACACGACGGATCTGTGTGGAAATATTCCAAACCCATCCTCGGTGGCTGGGAAGGTTTGCATCTTACACCGCACGTTTGCCACTTGTTCAATTTTGAAAGCTAGGCAAGGCATCGCCAATGCAGATCTGCAAATTGCCCTGTAAGCTAAGCTACCTTCCCAGAATTTCTCTTCCAGATCATAACCATCTTAAACGCTGCTTAGCTTTGGGGACCATTTTCTCTTCTGTCTTGGAGGTGTCCTCTAAGGAGTACTATACCACACTGCAAAAAGCGAACTGAGATGGTTACAAACTATCTTCAACTCCCAAAAAGAAACCCATCACGAACGCCCCTGGGAAAAGTATCTTCAATCTGAGCAAGGAGACTCCTAGGCCAGACTTCGCGGAGGTCCCCCCACCTAACTGCCCCTTGTTCCCTCCTTTGCAGGCTGGGTTTTCTGTTGTGCTGTAAGCCTGCTCCAGAGCACACCTTTTCCTCCGAGAACACGCAGCCTGCTTTCGAAGTCAGGACTGCTTGATAGCCCCACCAACCCTCAATCAGTTCAGCAGCCAGCCATTCCACTTGCCTTGCATTCCCAGGACACAGGCTTTGATATTTAAATTATTGTCTCCATTGGCAAGAAGCAATCATTTCTGTTGAAAGTGATCGCTTCCACAGAAGCACTAATAAAAACCTCTCCTTTTGACAAAGGTCCAGAAAATCTCTCCCATTCCCAAATTATGGAGTCGATAAAAAAAAGAAAAATGCCCATTCCCCGGGGAGCAATCGTCTCGTCTCCATAACACCCCAAACTCTGCCTGGTGTGTTTGTGAAAGTATGAGTTAAAAAAAAAAATGAAAGAAAGAAAACAATCAGGGAGAAACAGAGGCACTAATAGAGGCAATTTGGTTTCTGTTTAATTAATTCAGGATTATTTCACTTTCATTTTGTCAAGCTAATAATATACATGGGGAAATGTCAGAAAAAATTAAATTATAAACTCCAGAAGCTCCAGTGGGAAAACTGAGTTCAGGATGTTTTATTTCTAACACAGTCACCCTGGTAAAATATCAAATGCCTTCACGGTACCCGACAAGCTCCCTATAATCTGCATGGCATGTATTTACAGAGTAGTAGTTAACATTTTGAGATTATACATTGATAAATGAGCTGCAGCTATATTCTTTCCTGAATGTTAAGCACCGTGAGCTAAATGCAGAAAACATTCAAGGTCAATGTCCCGTTTTAGACCTTTTCAGGCAGCTATAATGTTATGATAATCAAGCTTAAAATATTCCTATAGAAAGACTAAATTAGCCTTTTCACTTGAAAGATGATTATGATAAACAATAAACCGGAGAGAGGACAAAATCCCTATTTTTAAAAGCCATAAATTGTTGACTCAATCATGTGTGTGACAGTATTGTCCAAAATAAGGAGTGCTTTGACTCCGAGAGGAAGGAGGGGCGAGGAGTGAGGAAGGAAAAGGGGGGGGGGACAAATATGTCAGGTTGCAGAATAAGCAATGCGTGGCTTAATACCACTAAAATGATCAGATTACCCACCCTAGCCACCTCATTACACAGAAAGTACATTTGAAATACATATGTGTGTGTGTGTGTATACATATACATATCTATGTGTGTATATATATATATATATATATGTATATGATGGGAGAAGGACCTGGCAATCCACTCCCAAGGCAATCCCGAAACAGTCAGCCATTGAAAACCCTATGAGGATCGCTATGAGTCGGATACCGACTTCACGGCACCTAACAACAACAACATATATGTATATGTATGTGTATATATACCTTCATGAAACATCACAAAGCACAAAGTGTTTTTTTCCTGCTGTTTATGAACGTTCAACACAATTTGGAAGCTCTCTTTTCCTACTGCTTCCATTAACTCTTTTGTCCAGTTTTTCAATGGACTAGTTAAAAAAGAGAGAGAGACTAACATCTAGTATCTGTACAAACAGACCACCTGGGAACACCAGGCATTGTAGGCTTGGGAGAAGGACCCAGCAACCCACTCCCAGAAAAACAGTCAGTCATTGAAAACCCTATGAATAGCAGAGAAGCACTGACAAGAGTATTTCGCTTGTTGTATGCTTGGTTGCTATGAGTTGGACACTGACTCAACAGCACCTAACAACAACAACATCTGGATAAGCAAATTTAAAGGGATTATCACATTTAAGAAAAAAAAATTGAGAGCCTGACACCCTGGTAAGGTTCCATTTTTTACATGAATATCTTTGATAAAAAATTTGCTTCCCTCCACCATGGCTAGTGATTGGCAGATGTTAGACTATAAAAGGCCTTTTAGGGAGGGTTGATTCTGAAGCAGCCTTGGGCTCAGATTCCAGTTAGCAGGGTTAGGCTTTGGACTACAGTCACTCCATCCATACAAGTCTCAGTTTCCCCAGATGTCATATGGGAATGAAAGAAACAGTTTCATAGAATTGTTACAATTATTAAATAAGCTAAACTAATTAAGCTTGGTGTCTGGCCCTCGTTGGAGGCCAGTATATGACTCCCTTGGCAAAGGCCATTCTTTTTTGGGGCCAGTTGATCCAGCCTGATAATGTAGAGTCCTGCACGAGTCTGTCAGCTTGTTGTGCAGTGGCGCTTGTGTATTGCTGTGATGCTGAAAGCTATGGCACTGGTATCTCAGGTGCCAGCAGGGCCACCCATGGTGGACAGGTTTCACACTGGTAAGGTTCCATTTCTTACATGAATATCTTTGATAAGACAAACTGGGGAGAAGGACTCAGCAGCCCACTCCTGAAACAATTAGCCATTGAAAACTCTATGAATATCAGAGAAGCACTGTCAAATAGAGTGCTGGAAAATGAGTCCCCCAGGCTAGAAAGCATTGAAGAAATGACTGGGGAAGAGTTGCCTCCTCAAAGTAGAGTCACCCTTAATGATGGGAATGGAGTAAAACCCCTGAGACCTCCTTTTGCTGATGTGGCACTACTCAAAATGAGAAGAAATACAGTGGCTGCAACAATATGCTCAAAGGTAAAAAGATCATATGTATAGCACTGTGCTGGGTAGTGTTTTGTTCTGTTGTACACAGGGTTGCTGTGAGTTAGACCTGACCCAAGGACACCTAAGAAAAAGAAAATCATTTAGAGTAGCCCCTTTATATATTCTCCAGAGTACCCCTGTGTGGATAACAAATGGTATTGTCATTTTTCACATGGCGATCCTTCCATGAATGCCAGCAGTACTATTTTTAAATCTCACTCACTAAAAGCAGTGCTGTAAAAGAGGGTCCTTGTAATGTAACTGGATGCGTCTTTGATTAGGGGTTCAAGGTAGTTGATTGCAAGAAGATGAAGTGCTAGCAAAAATCCGGGCACCTGTCACCCTGAGGTGCTATGCATGGCTCGGGAGGCTGCCACACACTTGGGCTCAAGGTAACGAGTGAACGATGTGCCCCTTGGAGCTGCCGCCATGGTGGATGAGCCAGACCAACCTCGGAACGTGAACCTATCCTGTGGGCTTCCCGCAGATCCGACCGGGCATTGTCTCCCAGAAGGGGTGGGAGAGGGGCTGTTTGTCCGTCCTCCTGATCTCTTCCTTTAAGGCCTTCTGACACGGTCTCCACCCCGCAGTGCTGCTGATGTGATGACGGCCCGCGCCAGCTCATTTCCTGGAGCTCCTGCCATCGGATCGCCAAGCGCTCAATTTCTTCACCAGGCTGTGCTCTTGTGACATCGAATGGCCGCGGATCTGCGGCAGAGCAGCGGGGCTGGGCAACAGGGGAGGAGAAGCAGGGAGAGGCCCCAGGGAGGCTGAGTGCTGCCTGGTTCCCCGGCAGGGGAGAAGACAAGGCTCAGCGTGGGCGAGAATCTAACCCGGGTCACACAGCTGGGCAGCAGGAAAGCTCGTATTAGAAAAGATTACGCTTCTCACAAGTTACTAACGCTAATCCCATAATGGTTGACCATGTGCCAGGGCACAGAAAGAGCCGAGGTGGGAGCCCACGAGGGACAAGGGTCCTCATACCTGAACCCCAGCGATAGGTATCCAGGTGCACGCCAAGTGAGCTTCTACTTTCCCCTAAAGCTTGTTGTTTTTGTTGTTGTTAGGTGCTGTCGAGTTGGTGTCCGACTCATAGCGACCCTCTGTACAATAGGGGAAACACTATTGTCAGTGCTTCTCTGCTATTCATAGGGTTTTCAATGGCAGACTGAGTTTTTTTGGGGGGAGGGGTTTGCCAGGTCCTTCTCCCAAGCCTACAGCTTCTGGTGTTCCCAGGCGGTCTCCCATCCAGGTACTAACCAGGCCTGACCCTGCTTAGCTTCGGAGATCTGACGGGATCAGATGCCACAGGGCTATGGCTGCAGGCTCCATCTGAAGCTTAGAAAGAGGAAAGGCATATGCTTAAAAGAAGGGGTGAATTAACTGGGACACATTATTGCTTTTCTACCCAGCTAATGACCTGTCATGTTTAAAGCGTGTTTTTACTATCATTTATTCATCTGTTTCTCTTTCTCTCTCTTTCTTTCTTTCCTTCTCTCTCTCTCTCTTTCTTCTTTTCCTTTCTTTTTTTCTTTTATTTGAGACACAGGGTCTCCCTTTATAGCCCTGTATGGCCTCTAACTGAGGTCGATCCTCCTGCCTCAGCCTCCCAAGTGAGTGCTGGGATTACAGCCATGTGCCAGGGCACCACCCTGTCTCAGTTTTTATTAAGTGATCAATCTCTTCTCAGTTTCAGCCAACTGTCATCTGTGGAGCTGGGCTGGGTCAGATGACGCCCTCAGGGTCAGTGATGGAACTCAATAAATACTCCTGGCAATGTGCCGGGCATAGAAGGAGCACATCCTAGAAGAATGAATGAATGAAGTAATGACCAGTGGTGCTACTCAGCTAACTGCACCTCTATTTTTTTATTATGTCCCCTTTATTTATAAGTATTGGTGGGGTACAGAATAATACGGTTTTTCCTATTTCCACTATGCAACTCTTACATCGCTTTTAGTTACAATTTCACCAACTTATGTATTTCACAGAACTTTTTGATTAATACATAGTAAAAAAAATCGAACACATTTCTGGGTTATAGCCCCTCTTTTCCCCATGTAGTCGTATCATTCCATCATCTATTTTGAGATTATATCCCCTCCCTCTTTATTCCTGGCCCCCTTCCCCCTTGCCCCTGCCCCCTTGCCCCCTTCCTCAGCCTCTGCTCCCCCCCAGACCCTTCCCTACTATTGTATTTGAGGAAGCTACCAAATTACTAGAGTAACAGAGAAATCTTAAAAGATAAGGTGATTTTTAAAAGACTGTAAGGAGAGAGGAGGGAGGTTGGTAGGAAAAGACAGAAGAAAGTATGTAAGGCTAGGGTCCGTGTCTACACCAAAGAGCTTCAGCATCTCATTCTCGTTAATTCTCCTGATGGCCAAGAAGCAACAAAGTGGACTTTCTGTTTCCTTCCTCTTCTTTTTATTTTTCTATGTTTTCTAAATATCATACAGATAAGTATGGAATAACGGAAAAATATTACGAAAACAAAAGCAAATACATAAAGCTGCCACAACAGCAGCTCCAACTACGACCATGACACCAGGAAAACATTTTCTTATTGAACAGGATGTTGTTGTTGTTGTTGTTGCTAGGTACCTTCGAGGCAGTGTCTGACTCATAGCAACCCAATGTACAACAGGAAACACACTATTGTCGGTGCTTCTCTGCTATTCATAGGGTTTTCAATGGCGGATTGATTTTTGGGAATGGGTTGCTGGGTTCTCCCCCCAGATGAACAGGAGTGCACAGCATATACTCTTAAAAGTCACTGTCTCAAATATGTCCTGAACCAAATAACTTTTTATCAGAGAAACCAAAATGGCTCTTTTGGGCTATATAAAAATGTATATATTAAGGATTGTAGGCAGTTTTCATGCCATGAAGACTTTCTTGACTAATGTTTGACAAGAATCCCACTAAGAATGTCCCCAAGACTCCTGCTCCTCTGAGGCCTTATGCTGCAGTGGACATTGAGGAGTGCCAGAAAAGAGGCAGAGTCTTCCTCTTAAGGGGAAAAGGACAAGGGGATGACCTCACCCGCAGGAAAGGCGACGGTGTGGCCTTCACGGCTCTCCACCTCTCCTTTCTCTCTGCAATTCTTTAACCATGTCCTCTGTTTTCTTGGGGGTTTCCATCCCAGGAGCAACATCCAGAAGAGATGGTGTCACCTTAGAGAGTCAAATGTTATTTCTAAAAAGCCACTCTTTGGAGGCAAAAGGAAGGGAGACAATTCCTGTCCCTTTTTCCTGTGTGATTGGAACAACAGATGGTGGTGGGCGAGGAGAAGCCTGAGCCCAGGATTTCAGGCATGGGAACCCTGGGGACTCTTACATTACCTGCAGTGCCCAAGGGCAGAGGTGTTTAGATCACGGACAATTATCCAATCAAAGTCTGTATTGCAGAACAGCAAACAACACAATCAAAGAACCCCGTTTTCCTCCTAGACTTCAGTTACCACTTGAATTAGAAAACTAAATAAATCAAGGATAATTTTCATTACAGAGAAAAGAAACTGATCTCAGCCTTCAACAAATGAGAAGCCTAAACACAGGAGTGAAATGTAGCAAAGAAAGATAGCTTCAAAGTTTATATTTTTAAACGATAGCCAGGTAGAAAAGTTGGACTGTTTAGAACACTTTAAAATTATCATTAAGTGGAATAGCTAATACTGGGGGTATTATTTAATATTCACAAAGCAATTTCATCCATGCTGATTTTGCTCTGCACAATAATCCTGTGTGACATGTAGAAGTACATTATTATTATTATTATCATCACCATCCCTATTTTATAGATGACAATCTTGAGGCCCCCAAAATTTGAATGCCCAAAGATATTTAGTTGTTAAGTCAGGACCTGATTTTAATTGCTTTGTTTTTTTCTTTTTTCTTTTTTAAATTATACATCTTTAGCATTTCCAAACTCAAAATTGTTTCCTAAAAAAATATTGTGCATTCTCTTAAAAGGACACAGAAGTAGTACAGGAAAGTATTCACCACGGTGCACATTTGTCCATCAACAAGCAGTGTTGTTTTAGGAAAGTATAATAAAGCAGCTCCCCAGGTGCTACAGGCTTGGGAGAAGGACCTGGCAACTCACTCCCAAAAATCAATCTTCCATTGAAAACCCTATGAACAGCAGAGAAGCACTGACAATAGTGTTTGACCTGTTGTACAAAGGGTCACTATGAGTCAGATACCAACTCCACGGCCCCTAACAACAACATGCCTATGGAGAAACAAAATCACTCTTTCGTAAAACAGAAGCAACCACCCCCCAAAACATAACATTTTAAAAATTTTAAATTATTTTAAAATGACCGTATTTGCCTAGAATTTTTCCAAGACATCCCTTCTTCCCTTAATAGAAAAGAATTATGATCAACTCAAAACATAACAGGTTTATAAATATCAGAATTATTCTATTTGATCTCTCCAATCTTTCCAGAAGGCAGTAGAAGGGGATTTCATTGCATGATGCCAATGGCTCTTGAGCTGGCTGTGTTATTGCTAAGAAGATCTTGGAAGAAAACATGGCCACATTTTTTCTCTGTTAGCAAAGATGATTAAATGAGACAATCTTAGCTTTAATGGGCTCTTTCTGTGGTCAGAGCTTTCCAGGACAGTCCAAATTCTGCCCCACCATTGGCTTCGTTTCCATCGATTGAGCAGTTAAACATATTCAATTATTGAACCCCAATCAATATTTTGAGATGTTCAGAAAGTCAATGTAAACATTCTGTTTATTTTTAACAGACTTAATTCATGCACTCTTATTTAGGGAGAAGGTTACATATTTATAAATAAACTGTGTAGTAATGCAAAAATTAATGTACTTTTCCCTGTGATTCTGGCTTTCATTTAATCAGCTGCAATATTTAGCAACACAAGCCACAGGGTGGAGAGAACTCTTTCAAATGCCCCCTCCTCTTTGAAACCGCCTTCAACAGCTACCAAACAGAATCAATGGCTCTTTCCCCCATGTCCCATGATGCTTTGCGCTCACTGGGCTAACCGGTTTACATCCGGGTACTTTGTACCTACATCCGGGTCTTCCATTTAGTGATTGCCTGAAGGCTTTTGCTCATCTGTGCTGCGCCTGGCATTGTCAAACAAATTGCTGATTTGAGCAAAAATTAGCCACAGTTACGCATCTTGATTTTTTTAATAAGTGGCCTTCAAGGGTTCCCTGAAGAAATCCTGCATTTTATTTCTTTTGCTTCAGTGCGAGAGGGTTGAACTCAGGGCCTCACACATGATGGGGAAGGGCTCTCACACCAAGCTGCACCCCTAGGCTATTTATTTTATTTTGTGAGACAGGATCTCACTAAGCTGCTCAGGCTGCCTCTGGCCTCAAACCCACGACCCTCCTGTGTGCCACGGTGCCCAGCTCTACATTCTGTCAGTGTGTTTTCTTTTTTTTCTTTTTCTTTCAGGGCCCATGCTTTCCAAGTGCCCTGCCACTGACTTGTACCTCCAGGACATTTTTGACTTTTTATTTTGAGACAGGGTCTTGCTAGGTTACACAGGCTGCCTCTGGCCTCGAACCTGTGATCCTCCTTCCTCTGCCTCCTGAGTTGCTGGGATTGCAGATATGAGCCACCGTGCTGGGCACTATCAATATTGTAATGGGGCTAATATATTTCCTCTTTCTCAATTGGCTACTCTCTAAATGAACCGTATCTTGACTTACAAAGACAGGAGCATTAATATTGAATACTCCATCCCACGGATTAGAAAAGCATAAGTACTTTTTTGTGTGTGTGGTGTTGGGGGTTGAACCCAGGGCCTCGCACTTGCATGATCTGCAGGTGCTGGACCACTGAGCAGCGCCCCTAGCCCCTTTTTTTTTTTAACTTTTTGAGACCGTCTCACTAAGTTACGCAGACTGCCGATGGTCTCGAACTTGCGATCCTCCTGCCTCCGCCTCCCCAGCCTCTGGGGTGACAGGCGTGCGCCCCTGCACCCAGCTCCTAAGTATACTTTTTAGTATTCACTTTTTCTCTTAACCCAGGCTGCCCAGTGGTGCCCAAGCCCTACCCTCCCTCACTGCTGCCATCTGAGGGGAAACCTCTAGAACAACTGCTCACTAGCTGCAAGCCTTCCCGTCACGCTCACCCATAAATTCACACGCGTAGGTGGCCTTGACGGGTCTCACCTGGACAGAGGTGCTTCGAAGTTTGCTTTCCTCAGTCACCGTCCTCCCCTCCAAGTGAACGCAGAGGGGAAGGAATTCCTCAGGGGCTGTTACTAGTGGGATTACTGAGTAATCTTCCTAGCACGTATAATCCACCCAGTGTGCGCTGCTTCTAGAGAGTTAAAGAATATTTTAACATTGCTATTTATCGACAGCACCTACCAACACGTAACCTCTTGAGTTAATGTCAAGCTGAAGTTTAGGAGAAGATCTAAAATAAAATCTCTGGAATTCCCCATCTTGCCTGGAGGAACAGGGGTGTTAGGTGCGGAGGAGCCCTGGCCTTTCTGGGTCCCTTGCGCAGGGGTCAAGCATGCCATCTCCCTGGCCTCAGGAGCGGTACTGAGCTGCGCGAGGGGTTCTCCAGGTGTGGAGCCCAGAGCCGCAGAACCCACGTCCCCTGGAAGCTAAGGAGAAGGGGAAGTGTTCAGCTGGTGTGGTGGGACGCAGACCCCAGCACTAGGGAGACCGAGGAAGGAGGATGGAGAGTTGGAGGCCAGTGTGGCTGTACAGTGAGAGCCTCCTGTCTCTCAACAAAACAAAACTGACAAACAAAAAAGAGAAACAAAGAGAAAAAGGAAAAGGAAAGGCAGGAAGAAAGAAGGGAAGGGAAGGGCGAAGAAAAGAGAAAGGAGAAGGTAAGGGAAGAGGAGGGGAGGGGAGGGGAGGAAGGGATGGGGAGGGAAAATAAAAAAGAGGAAAAAAGAGAAGAGATGGGAAGAGAAGGAAAGGGAAGGGAAATGAAGGGAAAAGAAGAGAAAAAAGAGAAAAAGGCAGGTAAGGAGGGAAGGAGGGAAGACTCCTTCACAAGTAAGAGACTTCTAGAATTTCAATTGCTGGCAGATTCCCACTCACCTGCCAACATTTCACTTCCCTCTGGTTTTCCTAGCACCCCAGCATGCGATCCTGCCTGACCTCAGAAGCTAAGCAGGGTCGGGCCTGGTTAGTCCTTGGATGGGAGACCGCCTGGGAACACCAGGTGCTGTAGGCTTGGGAGAAGGACCCAGCAACCCACTCCCAAAAATCAATCTGCCGTTGAAAACCCTAGGGGTGGGCTCACTGGGTACAGCACCTGCTCTGCAGTCTCTGAGGACCTGGGTTCGATCCCCAGTACCACAAAAATGGGAGAAGGATGTGGCCATCCACTCCAGAAGCAAGCCTGAAAGTCAGCCACTGAAAACCCTGTGAGGGTTGGTGAGTCAGACATGACTGGACGGCACCTAGGAGCAAACTGCTTTTCCTTGGTCCTCCTGCTTAGCACTCCTACTTGTCCTTAAGGGACTGGGGTTCAGCACAGTGGGTAGAGCGCTGCACTGCACTCTGAGGACCCAGGTTCAATCCCCAGCATCACAAAAAATGGGAGAAGGATATGGAAGTCCATTCCCAAAACAAACCTGAAAACCAATCTGACATTGAAAACCCTCTGAGGTCACTGGGCTGGGATTTAGCTCAGTGGGTAGAGCGCTGCGCTGCAGTCTCTGAGGCCCTGAGTTCGATTCCCAGCACCGCAAAAATGGGAGAAGGGCCTGGCAATCCTGAAACGGTCAGCCATGGGTACCGACTCGACGGCACCTAACAACAACAACAACTGAGGTCAGTACGAGCCAGACTCAACTGGACGGCACCCAGCAATGACTGATCCTTATTTTGCCCTCGTGGGTCAGGGAAGGCCTCCCACGGGACCAAGACCTCGGCACCTTCAGGAACCAAATCCCGTTCCTGTTTCCCTTCTCGTTGTCTCCTCCCCACTGTCCCTAGGCTGCTCGAGACTAAAATGGCGCTCTGTACATCAGGATGAACCATCCAGACGTTGAGCGACAAACACATAAAAGGTGACCTGGTACCCACTCACTGGACTGAACTAAAACCCACAGCGCTAGGGAAACGGGTAAGGATTCGCAGAGGCAGGAGTACGCTGCCCTACAATTATTGCTCTATTTCTTCACAAAGCAGAGCAGATTCCTATATGTAAGTTCTCTTTCGCAATCTCTCAGGTTTCTTACTTGAGGCTGACAGGGGAGAGCTACGCAGGACCACTGCCCCATGGGTTTAACCCTAGATGCTTCTGAGATGCTCACCGCATGGGCTGGGGATGGAGTTGTGCAGAAGAGCGCTTACCTAGCACGCGCAAGGCCCTGGGTTCAACCCCCAGCACAGCGAACAAAGCAAAACAAAACAAAACAGAAAAACTAATAATTTGATCCTATTGAGATTGGTGGGAGAAGGACCTGGCAATCCGCTCCCAAGGCAATCCTGAAACAGTCAGCCATTGAAAACCCTATGAGGGTCGCTATGAGTTGGATACCGACTCGACGGCACCTAACAACAACAAAATTGAGATTGGTACAAAGACTTTTCATCAGTGCTTATAAGACCACCTGGGAAAGGTTTCATTTTGCAAATTCTCAGGCCCCAGCTGGGGAGACTCTGGGGGTGCCGTCCAGTGATTGGTCCTACTAAGTCTTCCAGGAGTCCTGTCCTGATACACATCAAGTTCAAGGCTTGTGTAAATTAAAGCATACAGGGAAAAAAAGAAATGAGCACAACCTCACAGTTTAATCTCTTTCCAAAGTTGATTTCCCTGACGTGTGAACAGAAGCCCAACGCTGATGAGCTAATATTTTAGAACCAACCGTCATTGTTAGGTGCCATTGAGTTGTGTCTGACTCATAGCGACCCTCCTAGGGTTTTCAGTGGCTGACTGTTTCCGGATTGCCTTGGAAGTGGATCGCCACCTCCTGCTCCCATTTTTGTGGTGCTGGGAATCGAACCCGGGGACCTCAGAGACTGCAGAGCAGCGCTCCACCAACTAAGCTACATCCCAGCCCTCAGAACCAACCAGGACGCATCTAAATGGTTAAGTTTGCCACCTCCAGCTCCGAGGAGGGCAAGGTTTAAGACGCAAAAAACAAACCTCTCTCTTTTCTATAGTTTATCCCGCAGGACACTGTCATTCCTTACCCTTCCCTGGAGACCGTCCTGTAAATGTGGCCCAAGACACAACTCACATCCGGAGCCTGGTTTCCGCCCTCAGCCTCTCTCTGCTGCTGCAGAATCGCCCATTGGATCAGGGACTTGCTGTTATTCCACGCTTAATACGCTTGACCTGTGCAATATATTTTTTTTTAAATCTGGCTCCCATCCAACCTCTAGATTCTCTATTTTGAGTGAATACCGATTTTGTGACATGAAGTCAGCTATACAAAGAAACACAAACGACCAAAAGACCAAATCAGTTTACAAGAAATCTATTTGTCAGTGTGGAGGTTTTCCCAATTCAGTCTGTGCGGTTCACCCAGCTCTTGCTAAGAGATAAACACCTCGCTAGCTGTTCACCAAATGAAAATAAAAGCATCTGCCCCACAGACACATCTCCTTTCAAAAGTCTGAGTTGTAACTTGCTGGTTGTTATTGTTGTTGTTTGAACTAATTAAATGCCTCGTGTCTGAGATGCACTGGGGTCTAGCTGAGTTGGTGGAGCGCTGAGATGTCTGGGGTTTGGCTGAGTTGGTGGAGCTCCGCTCCACACTCTCTGAGGGCTCTGGTTCGATCTCCAGCACCAAAAAAACAGGAGAAGGACGTGGCAATCCACTACCAAAGCAATCTCGAAACAATCGGCCATTGAAAACCCTATGAGGGTCGCTATGAGTTGGACCAGACTTGATGGCACCTAACAACAGCTATGGAGCTGGGATTTAGCTCAGTGGGTAGAGCGCTGCGCTGCAGTCTCTGAGGTCCCGAGTTCAATCCCCAGCACCACAAAAACGGGAGAAGGACCTGGCAATCCATTCCCGAGGTAATCCCGAAACAATCAGCCATTGAAAACCCTATGAGGGTCGCTATGAGTCGGATACTGACTCCACTGGCACCTAACAACAACAACAACAAACAACAGCTACAACAATAAGATGCACAGATGCAGCAAAATCATGGCCTTTTCTTACCAGAGCACACAGAAGAACAGAGTGTCAGGCCAGCTTCGCCCCTCAACCCCTCATATTGCATTTACATTTCTGTAAAGCTTCATCAACTGGGCAAAATAAAGCACAAGGGGGGGGCTCTTTCTTGTTTAATTTTGGACTAGAAAGATTTCCAAGCCTTGCAAAGGAACATGCAATTGTATAACATTAAAAAAAGAAGAAGAAAGAGAGATGAAGAAACAGTCACTCGACCACCCTCCATGCTGTGGAGAAAGAATGCTTTCTATGTAAACTTTAAGTAAAAAATTATCAAGAATTTGAAGGGTTTGCTTTTTTTTGTTTGTTTTGATTTTTGTGGTACTTGGGGGTTTAACCCAGTGCCTCGTGTGTACTTTGCGAGTGCTCTGTCACTGAGCTGCACCTGCAGCCCATTTCTTTATTATTATTATTATTATTATTATTATTATTATTATTTATCTTGAGACAGTGGCTGCCTCTGGAACTTTGAGCTCCTTGAAGGCAGGAACGTGCCTCATCAGGTGCTGTAGGTGAGGGAGAAGGACCCGGCAACCCACTCCCAAAAAATAATTAGCCATTGAAAACCCTGTGAGTAGCAGAGAAGCACTGACAATAGTGCTGGGCATAGCACTATGTCGGGGAGTGTTTTGTTCAGTTGTACATCGGGTAGCTATGAGTTGGATCCAACTCGGTGGCATCTAAGACCAATAACATATTCTTAAAGTTCTGTTGTCGTTAGGTGCCGTTGAGTCAGTATCCGACTCATAGCGACGCTCTGTACAACTGGGAAACACTATTATCAGTGCTTCTCTGCTGTTCATAGGGTTTTCAATGGCAGATTGATTTTTGGGAGGGGGTTGCCAGGTCCTTCTCCCAAGCCTACAGCTTCTGGTGTTCCCAGGCGGTCTCCCATGCAGGTACTAACCAGGCCCGACCCTGCTTAGCTTCCGAGATCTGACGGGATCAGATGCCACAGGGCTACAGCTGCAGTCCCCTTAAAGTTCTAATGGACTGAATTCCTTGACTAGCAGTTTTACCTGTCTTTCTCCATTTTTCTACTTCTTTCTAATCTCTCCTATGTGCTGTTCTCAAGCACTTTATCTTGTGTTTGCCACTGTGTCAGAACAAAGTCAAGATGTTTGTAACATGACTTTTGAGTCTGTTCATACTCTGACCCAAGCTCTCTTAGTTCACTTATCTCTCATAATTCTGCTCCCAAGACCTAGTATAATAAGCTCCACTTAGCCAGGCATTACAGCACATGCCTGTCATCTCAGCGACTCAGAGTATTGAGGCAGGAAGACTGTGGGCTGGAGGCCTGAGGCAGCCTTTGCAACTGAGCAAGATCCTGTCTCAAAATAGAAAATAAAAAAGGGGCGGGGTGTGGAGCATGCCTTTAATCCCAGTAACTTGGGAGGCAGAGGCAGGAGGATCGCAAGTGCAAGACCACAGGCTGCCTGCATAATTTAGGGAGACACTGCCTCAAATCAAAAGTAAAAAAATGGGGCTGAGGGTGCTGCTCAGTGATAGAGCATTTGCTGAGCATGCAGGAGACACTGGGTTCACCCTCCAAGCACCCAAAAAAAGAAAAAGACAAGACCAGAGGAAAATGGACTTGATGTGGCTCTGTGGTGGGGCACTTGCCTAGCATGTGCAAGGACCTGGGTTCAAGCCTCTAGCATTGAAAAACAACAACAGACATCTCCACCGAACCTGAACGTCTTAAACACATTCCTATGCCCAGGATTTTTGCTCCAGATCTTCCCCCATCAGACACATAGATTCCACTCATTTGGAATGCGCTTCCTAAGTGTGGTATGGGCTGGGCTTAGCTCAGTGGCTAGGCTGCTTGTTCTGTGTGCTCCAAGGTCCAAGGTTAGATCCCTAGCACTGCAAAAATGGGGGAAGGACATGGTGATCCACATCCGAGGCAATCCCAAAACAATCAGCCATGGAAAACCCTATGAGGGTCGCTATGAGTCGGACTGGACAGCACCTAACAAAGGGTGTGATGTAACTTTTACAAAGTAGGTTAGAGCCTTAAAGAACATGGTCAGTCCTACTGGAGGGGAGAAAGGTGATTTTTTTGAGCTAAGTTTCTGACAATATTTAGAGGAGAAAACACTCATGGTAAATGAGTACATGGCAGAAGTAAATCAGCTTTTCATGGCAGAAGAAAATAACAAGGTCATATTTCCTCAATGCACTGGAAATTCTTTGAGGACCAGAACTACTTTTGTTGTTGTTAGGTGCTGTCGAGTTGAGTCCAACTCACAGTGACCCTATGCAGAGCAGGTCAAAACACTTCCCATTTCTGTGCCAGGCATATGATCTTATTGATGGTTAAGCTCATTGTTGCAGACACTGTGTCAATCCATCTGGTGGAGGGTTTTCATTTTTTTTTGCTGACCTGCCACTCTCCCAAACATGATGTCCTTCTCCAGGGATTGATCTCTCCTGACTACATGTCCAAAATATGTAAGACACAGTCTGGCCATCCTTGCTTCCAAGGAGCACTCTGGTTGCACTTCTAGGACAGATCTGTTGGTTCTTTCCGGAACTATTTAGTCCATGTAAATAGTCCCCACAGTACCTCTCAGAGTGCCTTATACTCAGTTGATCAATCAATATTTCTATAATGAGTCTTAATCCATTCTTGTACTAACTCCACTTATGGCATGTTACGTATAGTTATTGTTGTTGTTGTTGTTAGGTGCCGTCGAGTTGGATGCAACCCTCATAGGGTTTTCAATGGCTAACTGTTTTGGGATTGCTTTGGGAGTGGATCACCATGTCCTTCTCACATCTTGCATATAGTAGGTACTCAATAAATGCCAATTAAATGACTATACGGTTTCTTTTCCAAAATGTAAAAGTAGAGAGACAGAAGAAGATCTCAAGTACTGATTAAAAAAGTCTTAAGACCAAAATAAATGGCAATGAGTACAAGAAAGGATTATTTTGTTTACCCACTGCACAAAACAAGCTGCATGTAAAAACTAGTGAAGATATTGTATTCACATCGCCCTCTGGTGTTGGACTCTCCAAGACAATTAAGAAAACCCTCAAACTTAGAGTTCAGGGGGCTTTCACCTCAAAAGAAAGGGGGGTCTAACCTTCCCTAATAAATAGAAAATGAGCGCATTGTGGAAAGAGAAGCGGAGCGTCTGTCAAATCTGCCTCAGATGTTAAGGATTGAGTTCTCAACTCGAGCAAGGTATGGGGCCTCTGGTATGCATGCTGAAGGGAGGGAATTTCTCCTCGGTCAAAGTCACGGCCTCACGGCGGAGTCACTTCAGGCCAATGGCATGGAGCAGCCAGCGATACAACGGTCTCTTCACAGAGAAGGTGTGCTGGGACGCACTCGAGGTCGGAAGCTTGCAACAGGAGCGTTTGATGAAAATATGTCCCCGTCCTAAATTTGCTAGGTGGGAGAAAAGGCATTGGAGTAGATAGAGGACAGAAGTCCCAACACGGTGCCCTCTGCTCATTTGCTATTCGTGGCAGGGCAGGGTCCCAAAGTGTTTGAAATAATACGTGATCTTCAAAATGATTGTCGGCATCTTGGGGAGAACCCCAGAATAAAGATCTCAGTAATAAAGCCATTTCTTCTGGCAATGGGGCAGAGTTCACCAAATCCTGTAGGTGAACGGTGCAAAGTTACTGGTCTTTATGGTGATTTAATGTAGAGAATTGGTTAAAGCTTTTCAAATACCAAGGTCACAGGTGAAGGAAGTCTTAGAGTCAAAATCATAAAAACCTAAATGAGAAATAGATCTTGGTGTGACGCCTTTTGAGGAAGGTTTTGTTTCAGTTTTTTATCTTTTGTTTTGGGGATTTTTTGTTTGTTTGTTTGCAAGCTATTAGCCACTAAGTGCTAATACCACCACAACTTCCTTATCACCTTCCATTACTGTTGTCACTGACAATGAGGGTCATCGTTATTGGTCATTATGGCCAGTATTGTTCAGTATCACAAATTTACCAAGTGCTAGGTCTGCACTCAGGATGGGATTTAGCTCAGTTGGTAGAGCGCTGTGCTGCAGTCTCTGAGGTCCCAGGGTCAATTCCCAGCACCACAAAAATGGGAGAAGGACCTGACAATCTACTCCCATGGCAATCCCAAAACAGTCAGCCATTGAAAACCCCATGAGGGGCGCTGTGAGTCAGACACAACTCAGTGAAACCCAACAACTCGTTGAACATTCACAATAACCTGAATCATACTCCACTGTTACTGATGAAGAAATTAAGGCTCACTACCTTACTGCAGCCTGCAGCCGTAGCCCTGTGGCATCCGATCCCATCAGATCTCAGAAACTAAGCAGGGTTAGGCCTGGTTAGTCCTTGGATGGGAGACCACCTGGGAACACCAGGTGCTGTAGGCTTGGGAGAAGGACCCGGCAACCCATTCCCAAAAAACAATCCGCCATTGAAAACCCTACAAATAGCAGAGAAACACTGATAATAGTGTTTCACCTGTTGTACACAAGGTCGCTGTGAGTCGGATACCGACTCGACGGCACCTAACAACAACAACTTATTGCACCCATCATAGTGGGTAACCAGCAGACCGTATTCCAACTCTGCCCATGGGACTCTCAGCTTTTTCTCTTCACAGCTATATCCACTGCCATCCACTACCAGACATTCCATTGCTAGTGATTCCCCTGAACAGTATCCATGGTGTGGGGTTCTGCTCGTGCTGGGTCTGCTGAGTCCCCCTTTTTATCTCAAGGATGAGCAGACAGGTGCTGATGTTGTTGTTGTTGTTAGGTGCCGTCGAGTCGAGTCAGACTCATATCGACCCTATGTACAGCAGGTCGAAACATTTGCTGATTCTGTGCCAGGCAAACGATCTTATTTATGTTTAAGCCCATTGTTGCAGACACTGTGTCAATCCATCTGGTGGAGGGTTTTCCTCTTTTGCGTTGACCTGCCACTCTCCCAAACATGACGTCCTTCTCCAGGTGCTGACAGAAGGTGCCAAAGGGCTAAGTGCTTTAAGAGAAGGAGGCTCCAAAAATCAGTCTCACATAGAGCAAGAACTGCGAAGGAGTAAGTCCCACACTGCCAGGGTCTCTTCCGCTCACATCTGAACAAATGGCAATAAAAGAAAGAATACGAAACTTCTGGGTGTCAGACCAACTCATTTGTCTACACTGTCTTTGGCACGCTTTTACCACATTTTCGTTAGCGCTGCACTAGGCGCTAAACAAAACATCTATACACAAGAGAAACGCGAGCCCATAGCCTGTCCTTAGAAAGCACACAGCAAGTGCACCATGCTTGCAAGGCAACTCCATGATGTTTTAATCAGATCTCTCATCCGAGGCTAGCCCCGCACACTCCGGTGTGTGTGTGCTCTGCGCACGCACCTCCAAATGCACCCCTCAAAACAGAGGTTCAACAGTATTAGGCACGTCTGAATTTTAGGCAAAGACTTTCCAAATTTGTGCAACAATGACAAACTGAGTTAAAAAACACGCATGTATAGGACTTATGGAGGTTAATCTACACCCCGCCATCTCTACCCCGGCGATGCACGCTGTGGGACCTAGGAGCCGCCTCTTTTTGGCTACAAAACGCCCCCTCTCCCATCTGCTCTTCCAGCGACATTGCTGGCGCGCTGCCACCATAGCTACACCCGCCTTCCTGACGGCATGTGACTAGGTTTTTCTCTGGTGCCCGTCTGTTTTACTTTCCAGGTGAGCGCAGGCGCAGACATTTTTCTGCAGTGTTCTGAGCAGGTTTTCGTCTCGGTCCTCCGTGAGGAAACCTCTGTGTTTCTGCCCTATTTACCAAAGCTCGAGGCCCATTTTGCCTGGAGAGAAAACCCAGTCTTCAATGTCCCTCAAGAAACTGCTGGCTGAGACAGCAGTGGACTCAGGCCAAGCTCTCAGTTCCTTTTACTATGGGCAGTGATTGCGAGGGGGGATCGGGGAGCTAATACTCAGACCCTGACATTTCCTGTCTTCTTCTGAATTTTGCTTTTCCTTCTCTCACTCCCTTAAGAAGGATCTAATCAGCACTTGCCTGCAGCCATAGCTCTGTGGCATCTGATCTCATCAGATATCAGAAGCTAAGCAGGGTCAGTCTGGTTAGGACTTGGATGGGAGACCGCCTGGGAACACCAGGTGCTGTAGGCTTGGGAGAAGGACCCGGCAACCCACTCCCAAAAATCAATCCACCATTGAAAACCCTATGAACAGCAGAGAAGCACTGACAATAGTGTTTCACCTGTTGTACACTGGGTCGCTATGAGTCGGGTACCGACTCGACATCACCTAACAACAACTACACAATCAGCACTTGGCCTGTTCCTGGCACTGTGTGAGGCTCAGGAATTTTACTCTCGAGTTGAAGGCTGAGGTTTCCCGTACCTCCCTCACTATGGACCAGCAGGCAGGCTGGGCAGCTCACTGGGCAGGTGGCTGGGTAAGTTAGCACGTGTGCCCTCTCCCTCACAAGAAGTCCGTCCTCGACAAAGTTACTTCAGCTCTCTGTTCCTACTTCATCCATCGGTAAAAGGCATAGTCCACACAGAGTGGCTGCTCATTTCAAATCGTATTATTGTTGTTGTTGTTGTTGTTAGGTGCTGTAGAGTCGGTATCTGACTCATAGCGACCCTCTGTACAACAGGGGAAACACTGTTGTCAGTGCTTCTCTGCTGTTCATAGGGCTTTCAATGGCAGATTGATTTTTGGGAGGGGGTTGCCAGGTCCTTCTCCCAAGCCTACAGTTTCTGGTGTTCCCAGGCGGTCTCTCATCCAGGTACTAACCAGGCCCGACCCTGCTTAGCTTCCAAGATCTGACGGGATCAGATGCCACAGGGCTACCGCTGCACGCAAAATCGTATTATGGCGACTCATATTTATATCTCAGTCTTCTTGCATACTTGCCTGTGCTTCCAACTCATTCTGTCTATTGTAAAGAAGGGGCAAATATAAGGCAGTGTAATCATTTAATCCAGTGTTTAACGTAGGGCTCAAGGCAGATCTTGTCTCACAGAGCAATGGGAAGCACTTGCTGAGCGCGCTGTCTCTGGCCCGATGCCGCATGCATGGCCTGTATTATTCTGTTTAACCTCAAACAGGTTCAATGAGGTAAAAATAATCACCGCCTTCTTTCATTGCACACTTAGCCAATTTCATCTTAATAACACCTATGAAGTGGGTGTGATGGGGACGAGGATTCCCATGTTATGAAGCAAAGTGTAAAGAAGAAATGATGCTGAGCCGTTGACTTAGCCAATGAAACTGGCCAGTGGCATCAACAGGATGTGAGCCCAGGACTCTTGGTGGCCATAGTCCTGGCCACTGCCACCACCACCACCATGTGCTGCTTCTCCTGGACAGGAGAATCAGGAAGTAGGTCCCAGCTTGTTGTTGTTAGGAGCCATCAATTCAGTATCCGACTCACAGTAACCCAACATACAACAGGCGAAACACTATTATCAGTGCTTCTCTGCTGTTCATAGGGTTTTCAATGGCAGACTGATTTTTTTTTTTTTTTTTTGGAGTGGGTTGCCAGGTCCATCTCCCGAGCCTACAGCACCTGGTATTCCCAGGAGGTCTCCCATCCAAGAACTAACCAGGCCTGACCCTGCTTAGCTTCTGAGATCTGATGGGATTGGATACCACAGGGCTATGGCTGATTAAAAGAAAAATAATACCAATCTGAGAAAACATTTATATTTATAGGCTAGATGCCCTAATTGGGAAATATTAATTTCATATGCACAGTGTTTTATACCCCAAACAATATGGAATCCACATAACCGCAAATTACAGAAGTTATCAAAGCCAACTTTTATTTGTTTTTTTTTGCAGTGCTGGGGGATTGAACCCAGGGCCTTGCACCTGCGAGTCAAGTGCTCTGCCACTGAACTGCACCTCGGCTCCCCAAAGCAACTTTGAATAGAATTCATTGCTTCAAGTTCTTCATTTGCATACCATTTTTTTCTTGCCTAAGAACGGAAGAAGAACTTTATCAAACTTGAACATTTGGGCAAACCTGAGACAGCATCTCTTTTAGAGATATCCCTGGGCTGGGGTTTAGCTCAGTTGGTAGAGTGCTGCTGTGTACTCTCTGAGGACATGGGTTTGATCCCCAGTATTGCAAAAATGGAAGAAGGGCCTGGCAATCCCGAAACAGTCAGCCATTGAAAACCCTGTGAGGGTTGCTGTGAGTCAGACCTGACTCGACGGCACCTAACAACAATGATATATCCCTTGGAATGTTACTGCATTATTTATAGTCTGTGGCTGATAATTGAGGTGCATAAATATTTATCCAGCACCTGCTCTGGATAAACAGACACAACTGGTAAATTTCTGAGGAAATGACAAATATCATCTGAGCCTTCAGCCCCTACTTGGAGATCTTACATCATTGTTAAACGCTACGTAAACAAAGACTACCCCTAATTCCAAAAGCTGTCTACTCATCGAATACGTGTGTGTGTGTGTGTGTGTGTGTGTGTGTGTGTGGACACACACTATTTTACTCTGTCCTACATAATATGTGGGGATGGGATTTAGCTCAGTTGGTAGAGCGCCGCTCTGCAGTCTCTGAAGTCCCGAGTTTGATTCCCAGCTCTGCAAAAATGCGAGAAGGACGTGGCAATCCACTCCCGAGGCAATCCCGAAACAGCCAGCCATTGAAAACCCTATGAGGGTTGCTATGAGTCAGACACAACTCCACAGCACCTAACAATAACAACAGCATATTATATGTGTTTGCATAGATTTCTATTCTCCTTAGCGCACCCTTATTTAAGTTACACTTTTTTCTTTGACATATGCAAAAGGCCTTGGATTATTATCAGTAGGATTAAAACAGAGTTAATGTGCCTTGGAAACTTAAATGCATCTGTTCATATATGACTATATTGAGATGTAATTATTGATTTGCAAATATAGTTTAAAGAGGAAGAGACTTAACCTGGGGGTGAGGCTCTGGATTTAATATCTACCACAAAGCAAGGAAGGAAGGAGGGAAGGGAGAGAAGGAGGGAGGAAAGATGGGTGGAAGGAAGGGAGGGAGGAAGGGAGGGAGGGAAGAAAGTAGGGAGGGGAAAGACAGACAGATAGAAAGAAAGAAAGAAAAAAGAAAGAAAGAAGAAAGAGAGAAAGAAAAAAGTGAGGGAGAAGAAAAGAAAAAGGAAAGAAGAGAAAAAAGAAGAGGAGAGGACTGAAAAGGAAGAAAAAAGAAAGGAAAGGAAAAGAAAAAAGAGAGAGAGAGAGAAAGAAAGAAAGAAAGAAAGAAAGAAAGAAAGAAAGGGAGGGAGGGAGGGAGGGAGGAAGGAAGGGAGGAAGGAAGGAAGGGAGGGAGGAAGGGAGAGAGGGAGGGAGGGGAGGAGGGGAGAGGAAAGGAAAGGAAAGAAGAAGAATAGGAGAAAGAGAGAGAGAGAGAGACAGAGAGAGAGACAGACAGACAGACAGAGACAGAGACAGAGACAGAGACAGAGAGAGCCAGAGCCATTTTGAAGCCCAAATGAAGCAGAGTAAAGCCTGACTAGGTCCTAAGCAACAGACTCCATTCCACTTGGAAATGCACATCCTTGAGTAATCCCTACTTACAAGAGCTTACAAATATCACATAGTTTTTAATCCACATGACGCAGACAGGAGAGAAATGGTCCTTTTGTGGCACAATCATGGCCCATTACTGTAATGTGACTGGACCCCATTTTTTATCCACTATTAGAGGAATAAGAAAGCATAGAAGATGGTCAAATGTTGTCCTAATTGCAGAAGCAAACTCTCTGCCAGCAACACCAGAGAACTTTAAATGCTGTTACATGCCATCCACTCAGGTCCAACTCATAGCAACCCTATGTACAATAGAACAAAACATTCCTGATTCAGTCTGTGCCAGGCACACGATCTTTTATATGCTTAAGTCCATTGTTGCAGCCATTGTGCCAACCCATATAGTTGAAGGTCTTCCATTTTTTGGTTGACCTGCTACTCTCCCAAACATGATGTCCTTCTCCAGGGATTGGTCCATCCTGACTACATGTCCAAAAAACAGTGTAGTCATCCTTGCTCCCAAGGAGCACTCTGGTTGCGCTTCTTCTAGGACAGATCTGTTGGTTCTTTGGCACTCCGTGGTATATTCAGTAATTGTCTCCAGCATCATAATTCAAAGCATCGATTCTTCTCCTGTCTCCCTTATCTGCTGTTCATCTTTCACAACCATATGATGTGACTGAAAATACTATGGCATGAGTCAGGCGCACCTTCATCTTCAATGTGACATCTTTACTTTTCAACCCTTTAAAGAGATCTTTTGCCACAGCTTTTCCCAGTGCAATGCATCTTTTGATTTCTTGACTGCAGCTTCCACGGGTGTTGATTGTAGAGCCAAGTAAAGCAAAATCGTGGACAACCTCAATCTTTTCTCTATTTATCATGAAGTTGCGTGCTGACCCAGTTGTAAGGATTTTTGTTGATGTTGAGGTGCAATCCATACTGAAGGCTGTGTTCTTTGATCTTCATCGGTCAATGTTTCAAATCCTCTTCACCCCTTCCTTGTAGGCATATGGATGTTATTCTATTACTGACAGCCTTGTACTTCAGGACAGATCTTGAGATGTCTTTTTTGATGACGAATGCAACCCCATTTCTCTTTAGTCTCTCATTCCTGGCATAGTAGACCATATGATTACCTAATTCAAAATGGCCCATGCCAGCCCATTTTAGCTCACTGGTGTCTAGAATGTCAACGTTTATGTGTTCCATTGCCCTTTTGATGATTTCTAACTTTCCTAGATTCAGACTACATACATTCCACATTCCAGTTATTAATGGATGTTTACAGTTGCTCTTCCTCATTTTGAGTTGTGCCACATCAGCAAATGGAAATCATTGGGGCTTTACTCCATTTCTGTCGTTAAGGCCGACTCTACTTTGAGGAGGCAACTCTTCCCCAGTCATTTTTTGCATGCCTTCCAAACTGCGGGGCTCATTTTCTGCCACTCTATCGGACAGTGCTTCTCTGCTATTCACAGGGCTTTCAATGGCTAATTGTTTAGGGAGTGGGCTGCCGGGTCCTTCTCCCTAGTCTGTCTTAGTCTGGAAGCTCAGCTGAAACCTGTCCACCATGGGTGGCCCTACTGGTATCTGAGATCCACGTGGCACAGCTTTCAGCCTCACAGCCACACGCAAAGCCCCACAGCACAACAAGCTGACAGACATGCGAGGAACTTAAAATGTAGCCTTATTTTCTCTGTCTTTTTTTAATATCAATACCAAACCAAGAGCATGAATACTAATAGAACAATTTGTACCGACTGCTTCCTACTGTAATGCCGATGTTTCAAATTTCTTCTACAGTTTTCTACATCCAAACACCCAGGGTTCTCTTAAGCTTTTCTCTAATATTTGCTCAAAGTACACAAGTGGGTCCATGCATTTATTTATTTATTTATTTATTTATTTATTTATTTATTTATTGCTTTACAATTTCCTATTCCTTATGGGGGCTGGGCTTTTAGCTCATTTGGTAGAGCGCTGCACTGCAGTCTCTGAGGCCCCGAGTTCAATTCCCAGCACCGCAAAAATGGGAGAAGGGCCTGGCAACCCACTCCCAAGGCAATCCCGAAGCACTCAGCCATTGAAAACCCTATGAGGGTCGCTATGAGTGGGATACCGACCCGACGGCACCTAACAACAACAACTCCTTATGGGGACTTTACCTACAGAGTGAACGAATTTGGCAGAAGAAGCCACCCGACCTGTGCAAACCCACTTGAATGGAGTGCTCTGGTTTTGGGGGGGGCCAATCTGCAACAGGGCAAGGGAAGCAAGTCTGCTGCTGAGTGGATCGGACCACAGGGCTATGGCTGCAGGTAGCAAAACCCATAGCTGAGCAATAGTATTTTAAAATGTTGTGTTAGCTTTAAAAAGTTTCCAACCCCTGTATTTGCCACGTGGACAAGAAATCATTACGGGAAAACATAAATTAGGTGGAAAAGTAGAAATAGTCAGAGACGTGGTACACGACAGTGCCCTGCCAAGCAGGTCACCTACCCTCACAGACGGGAGCAGAACAGGATGGTGCCACCTCCCAGTTATACTTAGGCTTCCGGGCTGGCGATCTTCAGCTGCCTATTTCTGACATAGGGAGGCAGCACCTGCTTAAACCAAGCCACCCACCCATCCCCTTTCGTTTTTAGCAGCCACCTGCTCTTTATGCTGGTCCACCACAGTTTCTGGTACTGTAAGGCGCATGCAAGGGGGCCGGCGAGAGGCCCTCCCTGCAGTCACTGGTGTTCAGGGCACTCGCACAGTTAAGGTGCCTAAAGATCTTTTGGCACCGCTGCACCATCCTTAAGGACCAACTAGCCGGCCTCTGTAGCAATCTGCTCCTCAGGTACTGTCCCATCCCATCCACCAGGCAACAGTCACCAAGGTCCACCCTCCCCGCTGTCTGTCCTGCCCCTCGGTGGCACCTGTCAGAGCTGCTTCTCCTAAGCTGTTCTGCATTTGTCTGGTGTGATTTGGATTTCCTGGATCTCCGCCTGCTTACACAGTGATCAGCAAGCCCAGCGTTTGCCAACCAGCACCCTGGGGGTGTGCACGGTGCGGGGGTCCACCAGGGTGTAATGTGCTCCCCGCCTCCCTTTGCAGCCAGTGCCCTGCGAGAGCCGCATGCTCTGGACATCAAAATGGTCTCCTTTGTTGCCGGCTGCTTACCAGTCATGGTGCAATGGAATTTCCAAATGATCCGCTTGAATGAAACTGCCATTCTTTCAGTAATCTTTAATTTAGCAAAACACATGTTGTTGTTGTTAGGTGCTGTCGAGTCGGTATCCAACTCACAGCGACCCTGTGTACAACAAGTGAAACACTATTGTCAGTGCTTCTCTGCTGTTCATAGGGTTTCCAATGGCGGATTGATTTTTGGGAGTGGGTTGCTGGGTCCTCCCAAGCCTACAACACCTGGTGTTCCCAGGCGGCCTCCCATCTGAGGACTAACCAGGCTGACCCTGCTCAGCTTCCAGGATCTGAAGGGATCAGATGCCATAGGGCTATGGCTACAGGCAGCAAAACCCATACCTGAGCAATATTAGTTTAAAATGTTACGTTAGCTTTAAAAAGTTTCCAACCCTTGCATTTGCCGTGTTGACAAGAAATCATTACGGGAAAACATAAATTAGGTGGAAAAGTAGATACGGATCTCAGCATTTTCCCACTCAAATCAGCCATAGGCTGATGTGTCAACAACCATTTATTGAAAAAAACAGGAAGCAGAAAAAGGGAACAGAAGAACTTTTCTGTCACTCACCTCTTCATCATTACCAAATTTAACCTGAACCTCTCCTTTGAAGAATACTTCTTCTATCAAGAAACTCAAGTAGCTGGGCCAGAAGAAAGCATATCTAACACACAGAATTTTTTCTAAACCTTTGAATGATTGAGATCAGATAACACAGCGATGGCAGGTGGAACTTCCTCCCTTCCTTCCTTCCGTCTTTACTGATTATCCTCAATCACAGCTTGCAGGGGAAGTCTATTCACAAGAGAAAATAAAGAAGACGGCCAGCCTGTGTTCTGGGCGTTCTGCAATTTTCCTGTGGACAACAGATGGCAGTGATGATGCTTCTAACCTGGCAGACACAGCCTCAGAGAGAGGAGAGCGCTCTCACAGTCGCGGCCTGCCTTCCAGCAAGCTTACCCCGCCGCCCGCATCCCATTTCCTATAACATCCTCTCCCTTCTAAGAAAGCCCCCTTTCGTCTTTCTCTATTAGTCTATCCTCTGCTCCTGGTTTTCAAAGCGCTGCTGTAAGAGCTTTCATTCAGCGATCGCTTGTGATGTCTTTTAAAGTATCTCCTGGCTTTCCCAATGCTGAATCGCTCTTCTCAAAGTACTTCCTCCTACCTTCTTGATGCTCATCCTAAACCCATTTAATCACAGCTCCTTCCAAGATCATGCTACTGCTAACATCCTAGCTTTAAAAGAAAAAAAGAAAGCTCCGTAGACTGGGACCTTTTAAAAATAGATGTCTCATCAGCCTACTGTCTAGTGACCAAGTTTACCAAATGGCACTCATGAAAAAGTTGACAGGCACCAGGCCACCCCGGCAGAATATGCTCTGGGTAGTTCTTTACCAAAGAGCGCTCTATGTGCTTTTTTTGAAACTTGAAGTGGTCACAATTTAAACTGTTTCCCTTGAATCAAACGAGACGCATCGTCCATTTCCTTAATGCGCTTTCAGTGAAGACGAAAAGTCTTTAAATGAAATCAGCTCAGGAGCGCGATCTGTGTTTAACCCTTTTCTCGCCATAAAAGTTGCAACCACCTCATCAGAAAACACCTTCATGTTTCACACCCCACGGTTCCCAAGAGGATGGAATTCTGTGTAGCACTGTAACCCGCTCTCATTGCCTACCCTTTTAAAACGCTTACCCATCCTTCTCATTGCTATTCCAAGAAACAGATTCATTTCTCACCCTGGAGTTGGGAATGTTGGCATGCCGGCTGGAAAATGTATCCAACGGCAAGTAGCAGAGGCGTTAGTCTTACTCTTCGTGCACGCGCAAGAGAAATTGGGGCAGCTGAGAACTCCAGCTCGAGCAAAGTTCTTTGGAAATCATGGTTTCTGCAATAGAACATCAGCCAGGCTGTCGCTCTATGAGAAAAAGACCTGCGATCAGGAATGATCCGAGTTCGAGATCCAGCAAAGCAGAGGAAGAAATAAAATCTCGGAGACGGTAAGAAGAGGCAGCAGAATTATCACCAGACTTCTGATCTTTTCTGGGTTTTGGTTTTATTTGGATGAAAACCACCAGTGATGGGAATAAGAGAAACTCCCCCCAAGTCTTTCTGACGGCTGTGATTCGCAGTGGGAAAAGCATCCTCTGGCCTTTGGTGGGGGAATCTTGCCTCAGCCTAGCTGTGCAAACCTTTCAATCACACCACTTCTGTTCGTTTCCCCTGCCCTTTCTGTCTGTCCCTACACTTCCTGGGTTCTTTTCCAGTTTTCCTTTCCTTCCCCAAACATTGGGGCCTCAGAGGCAGGAATGGCCCTGAATCCACACATTACCAGCGACTACAATACTATCCGTTTTTCCTTTACAACGTCAAGGCAAACAGTGCCCCTGGATGACCCAGCCCACATCTTCCTTTGGCGAGGTTTGTGCAGTAAAAACCATACAGGTCCCCGTGAAGCTTGTGTGTGTTGGACGGCTCCTCCTGCGGGGGGAGGAGTGTGAGGTGGGTGTTTTTATTTTTCTTTTCTGGAAGAGTCTGCGGCCATGCTGTGCCTGAGCTTGCTGGCAGCCGACAGCACCTCTGATGAGAAGGCTACTCCATAAATTACAAACCGCCAGAGTGAAAGCCATAATGAGGATGGGCCCTGCCATCTGGTCATCCACTCTCAACACGACAAAGGCCATCGCCTTGGCTCTGTGGCTTGGTTACTTGAAGGGGCCCTGGGCCACAGGGCTGAAAGAAAATGGATGTTCTCATTACAAGCACATGAAGCTTGTTTTCTTATTTATTTATTTATTTATTTATTTATTTATTTATTTATTTAGGTGCTGGAGATTGAACCCAGGGCCTTCCGCATGCTAAGAAAATGCTCTACCAATGAGTCACATTCCTAGACGGTCCCTTGGTCTTTTAACCCTAGAATTTCCTGGCTCTTGGGAAAGGCTATTATTTTTATTTTATTTATTTATTTTTTTACAGTACTGGGGGTTTAGCCCAGGGCCTCGCACCTGCATGCTCTGCAAGTGCTGGACCACTGAGCTGCACCCCCAGCCCATTTTTTTTTAACTTTTTGAGATAGGGTCTCTCTAAGTTACGCAGACTGCCTCTGGTCTCGAACTTGAGATCCTCCTGCCTCTGCCTCCTGAGCCACTGGGATGACAGGTATGCGCCACCGCGCCCGGCTGGAAAGGCTATTTTTATTCCCATTTCACAGAGAAACTGAGAAACAAGAACGAGCTGCTTTATTTGTAAATGGTTTCCAAAAATCAGTCAAAGGAAGCAGGATTTGCTCTCTGTTTCAACAGCAAGAGAACAAAACGTCCTCTTTCTTTTCTTTCTTTCTTTTTTTCTGCTTCCTTCCTATATAAGAAATTTCATGTACGTTTCCTTTCTAGTTTCCAAAACCCTCTATCATTGGAAGCTACAGGTGCAGTGGCAGGAGAGATGAGCTTCTCAGGGAACAGGCAGTCACTTCACAATTCACCCCAGCTGCCTCTAGCGGGGAAAAGTAGTTTGGAGTGAAGTTGGTTTGTGCGTTTGTTTTCTGAATCGAGGAGGAGAAAGGCATCCATCTTTACCTCCCAAGGGCCACTCAGAGCACACTGCTAGAAGTCTTTTTCTCTTCATACCTCCACCACCCCTCTGGGGCCGGGGATGAAAGTCAAGGGCTTGCACAGCCCAGACATGCGATCCACCACTAGGCTACACCCCCAACCCCATTATTTTCTTCAGAAAGAACTTCTAGGTATTCAAGGTAAAACTGGCCAAGTCAAAGAATGGGTTCATCCAGCCTCCATTTCATGTGATTGTTGTTGTTGTTGTTGTTGTTGTTGTTGTTGTTAGGTGCCCTCAAGTCGAGTCTGACTCATAGCGACCCTATGTACAGTAGATCGAAACACTTGCCGATTCTTTGCCAGGCAAACGATCTTATTTATGTTTAAGCCCATTGTTGCAGACACTGTGTCAATCCATCTGGTGGAGGGTTTTCCTCTTTTGCGTTGACCTGCCACTCTTCCAAACATGATGTCCTTCTCCAGGGATTGTTCTCTCCTGACTACATGTCTGAAATATATAAGACACAGTTTGGCCATTTTTGCTTCCAAGGAGCACTCTGGTTGTACTTCTTCTAGGACAGATCTGTTGGTTCTTTTGGCAGTCCATGGGATATTCAATAGACGTCTCCAGCACCACAATTCAAAAGCATCAATTCTTTTCCTGTCTCTCTTGTTCAATGTCCAGCTTTCACAACCATATGATGCCACTGAAAATACCATGGCATGAGTCAGACACACCTTCGTCTTCAGTGTGACATCTTTGCTTTTCAATACTCTAAAGAGATCTTTTGCCACAGCTTTTCCTAGAGTAATGCATCTTTTGATTTCTTGACTGCTGCTTCCACGGTTGTTGATTATAGAGCCAAGCAAAGCAAAATCTTGGACAACCTCAATCTTTTCTCCATTGATTTTGAAGTTGCGTGCTGACCCAGTCGTAAAGATTTTTGTTTTGTTGATGTTTAGTCGTAACCCATATTGAAGGCTATGATCTTTGATCTTCATCAGTAAATGTTTTAAATCCTCTTCATTTTCAGCAAGCAAAGTGGTGTCATCTGCATAACGCAGGTTGTTAATGAGTCTTCCTCCAATCTTGATGCCACGTTCTTC
>VMDO01000933.1:0-51670 GCA_007922755.1 Pedetes capensis | reverse complement strand
ACACACCTTTCTCAACTTTAAACCACTCAGTGTTTCCTTGTCCTATTCGAACAACTGCCTCCTGGTTCATGTATAGGTTTCTCATGAGCACAATTAGGTGTTCTGGTATTCCCATTTTCCGAAGTGTTATCCATAATTTGTTATGATCCACACAATCAAATGCTTTTACATAGTCAATAAAACATAGATAGACCTCTTCCTGATATTCTCTGCTTTCAGCTAATATCCACCTGACATCAGCAATGATGTCCCTAGTTCCCTGCCCTCTTCTGAATCCCGCTTGATTTTCCGGTAATTCCCTGTTTATATACTGCTGCAGTCGCTTCTGAATGATCTTTAGTAGAATTTGCTGGTGTGTGATATTAATGATATTATAGCTAATTACTTCAATCTTCCACATGCCTTCCTTCTGATGAATCCCCCTTTCCAAATTATAGTATTTTAGAAGCAGCACAGCCTAGCACGGCAGTGATCAAAGAGCGCATCTTCTAGAACCAATGTCTAAGCCCCACTGGCCCCGGGGAACTGGCCTCATTGAACCTGCTGTGCTTCAATTTCTTCCTCTGTGAAGTGGGTTTGTAACCTTCTACTTCACTGCATTGTTAGGAAAATTTAAAAAAGAAAAAGTTACGGTGTACAGAACAGAATGTTGTCTCTCAACTGTTTCTTTCCCTGCTCAAAATTCTAATTTACAAAAACAAAAGGCAAGATGAGGAAGCAGTGCTAAATGTCAACCAAGATGTTGACTCATTTTCATCGATCAAAATCCTATATTTGACTTTCCGTCTGTGAAACCCAGACATTACCAGTTGTTGTTAGGTGTCATCAAGTTGGTCTCCGACTCACAGCAACCCTGTGTACAACACGCAAAACACTATTGTCAGTGCTTCTCTGCTATTCATGAGGTTTTTGATGGCATATTACCAATTGGCATGGTTAAATGTCAACTGAAGGCAAAGTGCCCTCCCCCCACACAGGGCAGCATCATTAATTCCAAGTTCCTGCACATATTCACAGTTGTATTTAATGTTCTTGTATTAACCTGCTAAGGCACAGAGTCCCACTTATAGGACAGGAGCTCACTCACTACAAGGAAGTGTTCCCGCCACTGCAGTTCTGTTACGCAGAACGTAAAAGAAAGTAGCTGTCAGCAGATAAGGTTGCGACGCAGTGTGATGCCACGCACACGACAGCAAGGCTGATACAAATTTCAAGAAACAAGAATCGGTGACTTTGTTCCTGTCCTATCTACAGAGGACTGCACATTAATAGGCTGATGTTAAGTGCCCTGGAGTCGGTCTGACTCATAGCGACTCTCACAGGGTCTGCAATGGCTGACAGTTTGGGGGTTGCTTCGGGAGTGGATTGCCAGGTCCTTCTCCCGTTATTAACGGGCTAAGAATTTAAAACTGCACATCAGTGCTTACAGACTCACTTTCTTGCAAAGACAGGGAAATTCCACTGGATGCTTTTGTTAATATTCAGAAACTTTCACCGGGTCCATAAGATGAGAGATTTTTCATTATCAAAGAATGTTGATATTTATAAGACACGGCAGAAGAAAGCCATCAAAGGCTATTTTTAAAAACTATATAAGCTATATTATTAACACCCTCCCTCCCCTAAAAGTATAAGGAAATGTCAGAAAAGAAATTCAACAAATACTACTACTTATAGGTTTTGTCACATCTATATTCTGCTTTGAGGTTGGGATTTAGCTCAGTTGATCGAGCGCCACTCTTCAGTCTCTGAGGTCCTGAGTTTGATCCCAGCACCACAAAAATGGGAGAAGCACGTGGCAATCCACACCGGAGGCAATCCCGAAATAGTCAGCCATTGAAAACCCTGTGAGGGTCACTATGAGTCAGACACGACTTGACGGCACCTAACAACAACAACATATTCTGCTTTTAAATTTTTTATTATTTCTAACTCACACAGCAGTAAGTATAAGATTGTGGATTATACTGTCTTAAAAATAGTTAATCTCAAGGGCGCATTGTTTATCTGCATATTGTATAATAGTTGTACAAATACATTGTTGTTGTTGTTAGGTGCTGTGGAGTCGTGACTGATTCACAGCGACCCTCATAGGGTTTCCATGGCTGATTGTTTTGGGATTGCCTCGGGAGTGGATTGCCACGTCCTTCTCCCATTTTTGCAGTGCTGGGAATCAAACCTGGGACCTCAGAGACTGCAGAGTGGCATTCTACCAACTGAGCTAAATCCCAACCCCGTGCAGACACATAAAAGTACATATATTCTTATATTCGTGTGGTGTAACCCTTTAGCAAAGCATACAGATGTATTCTGCCTACAGCCATAGCCCTGTGGTGTCTGATCCCATAAGATCTGGGACACTAAGCAGGGTCAGGCCTGGCTAGTACCTGGATGGGAGACCACCTGGGAACACCAAGTGCTGTAGGCTTGGGAGAAGGACGTGGCAACCCCCTCCCAAAAATCAATCTGCCATTGAAAACCCTATGAACAGCAGAGAAGCACTGACAATAGTGTTTCCACTGTTGTACAGAGGGTCGCTATGAGTCGGATACCAACTCGACGGCACCTAACAATAACAACAACACAGATGTATTCTAAATAAACCTAATGCACACATAATTTCCTGGCTGAACACAAAGATGGCTTTGCCATAGGAAACAGGATGTATTATGAGCTCCTATCAGACGCTAAAAAATCCCAGTTTCAAATGTCAGAGTCCAGTGAGGAGCGGCAGGAAGACTGGGTGTGCGCATACTGGCTACACTGCTCCATTTTCTTCCGAGCAGGAATAAAACCAGTCACCGGCGATCCTGCACGCAACATAAACCCGGGTTTCCCGGGCCTGGGCTGCTTGGCTGTGGCGCGGCTCAACGCTACCAACTCCACCTGGCCTTTGCTCAGCCTGCGGTCGTTGCTTGCAGGTCTTTTGTGAAAAACCACGCTGGTTTTACGGCCACTTTTCCTGCCCACAGCATAGGAGCTTTCAGAAGGAACTTAATGGGAAGCAGCTGGGTATTTCAAAAGAGAATAAAAATCTTCTCTCTCAGATATCCTGAAGCGCTAAGCAAGAAGACTGTGACCTTGACCCACGTTGTACCTTCCCTCAAGGGACTCGGATCTGGGGACTGCCACGCCTTTCCCCAGCCCTTGTCCCCACGCTCACACACTGCGGTCCTGCACTGAGGTTCACTTTTACAAAAGAACAGAAATAACTTAAATCCGATCAGCATTTCCTAAAGGACTCAGGTTGTTCGATCTCCTTTTCCTTTCAATTCCTTTGCAAAGATGACAGCCAATGTCCGTCATTCAGCATCCTTTTGGGGACATCTTCCCCCCCACACACACTCCCTTTTTTGTTGTCTTAGGTGCCATCCAATTGGGTCTGATTCATAGCAACCCAATGTACAACAGAACAAACCACTCCCCAACACTGTGCCAGCCAGGCCTGGCACTGTGTCCGCACTTCTCTGCTCTTCACAGGGTTTCAGTGGCTGACTGGAAACGGATTATATTGGGAATGGGCTGCCAGGTTCTTCCCCCACTTTTGCGGTGCTAGGGATCGAACCCAGGGCCTCAGAGACACAGAGCAGCACTCTACCAACTGAGCTAAACCCCAGCCCTCCTTGGAGGTGGTTAATCAGCCACTTTTTAAAAAAGTCCTTCTTTGAATTCTCTATAGGAACAATGAATTTGGCCTCAGTTAGTGCTGTGCTTATTCAGAGAAAATATTTACTGCCAGGCACAGTCAAGAAGCATATTTCAATCCCAGGAAAAAGAGAAAGCACTCCTATGTAGCTTTGTGGTGTGTGTGTGTGTGTGGTGTGTGTGTTTTAATTTGTGCCACATTTTAATCAAATTGTCTAAAGGGTCTGCTGGGGTGCTTTGAAAACAGCGGATCGCATGACCCTGCTCAGTGATGTGATGATTTGTGGATTTCCTTCCTGAAGCTTCCTTTCCCATTTCAACTGCATCATAACGGATAATTGGGAGCTGACTGCGCAGATGGGGAGCGCACCCGTCCATTCGTTCAACAGATATTTCAGGATGATGGCAAGGACAGCCGATTTGCCAACATGTCTCCGGGTCTCTTGGAAAGAAGCAGAGGATGACGGAAGGGGACAGCCCTTGCGCGGGTCCCTTTCAGGCGCTCCGGGAGCACATTCGCAGCCGAGAGAGGGGCTTGCGTGCAGGTCCGCCCAGGGCTCCACAGCAACCCACGCCTTTACCTCATCTGCGATTTTCCTTGAATACGATATCGGAGTCTTAATAAAACCTGACCTTACGTTTTCTAAAACTGCCAATTGGTGGATTTCTGAGGTTTTATCATTTCCCGAATTATAGTTTTATATTAAACCTCACTTCTCTCTGAGGAGCAGTGGGGTGCGCAACCTGCCTTCAAGGAGGAAGGCAGCCTGAGGATCTAAGCCAGGTCTTAGCTTCTTGCCACCCAAACCAGAGCCCTAGATCTTGGAGACCCAAAATCCAGCTACTGTGTGGTATGGGGGCAAGAGAAGCATTTGGTTAAATAAATGACTGCGTGGGTTATCAGAGAAACTGGATCATGCACCATTTCTAGTATTATTATGGTCACTATTATTATTATTATAATTGGGCTGGGATTTAGCTCAGTGGGTAGAGCGCTGCACTGCAGTCTCTGAGGCCCCGAGTTCAATTCCCAGCACCGCAAAAATGGGAGAAGGGCCTGGCAATCCACTCCCAAGGCAATCCCGAAGCACTCAGCCATTAAAAGCCCTATGAGGGTCGCTATGAGTTGGATACCGACTCAACGGCACCTAACAACAACAACAAATATGTTTTTTTAGTTACAGAAGACATGACTTAAGAAAAGCTCAGTCATCTACTGTATGTTAATAGAAATAGATACATTCAAATTTTTATATACAAAATCATATGTATTATGTTTCCTTAACCATAATTCTAATGATAGACATAGACTTAGAACAATTATTATTATTTTCACTCTTATTTCATTATTATTATTCTGAGGGTGTCATTATGTTGCCTAAGCTGGTCTCAGACTTGTGCGCTCAAGGATCCATCCTCTCACCTAAGCCTCTCAAGTAGCTAGGATTGTATGTGCACGCACCTCACCAGCGTGTATTTGTTGTTGTTGTTGTTGGGTGCCGTCGTGTCGGTATCCGACTCATAGTGACTCTCATAGGGTTTGCAATGGCTAAGTGTTTCAGGATTGCCTTGGGAGTGGATTGCCAGGTCCTTCTCCCTTTTTTGCGGTGTTGGGAATTGAACTCAGGACCTCAGACATTGCAGCCCAGTGCTCTACCCACTGAGCTAAATCCCAGCCCAGCTTGTACTATGCATCTTTTATACAGAATTTCTTATCCTGAATTGTTAATTATTTACAAACTATATATATACACATACATATACATATATATGTGTGTATATATATATATACACACACACACACACACACACATATATATATATATATATGGCTGGTGTTTAGCTCAGTTGGTAGAGTGCCCACTCTGAGGCCCTGGGTTCAATCTCCAGCACCGCAAAATGGGAGAAGGACCTGGGAGCCCACTCCTGAACTAATCAGCCATTGAAAACCCTATGAATAGAGGGGAAGCACTGGCATAGTGCCAGGCATGGCACAGTGTTGGGAAGTGTTTTGTTCTGTTGTACATCAGGTTGCTATGGGTTGGACCTGACTTGACAGCATCTAACAACAACAACATATATACATATATATGTATATATATTTACATATATATGTGTGTATATAGGTATACATGTAAGCTTTATTATGCTGGGGTTTAGTTCAGTTGGTAGAGCACTGCTTTGCACCCTCTGAGGACCCGGATTCAATCCCCAGCACTGCAGAATGGGAGGAGGATTCGGCAGTCCACCCCCAAAGCAATCCAGAATCAATCAGCCACTGAAAACCCCAAGAGGGTTGCTATGAGTCAGACTTGATTCAGTGGCGATTAACAGCAAGCTTTATTATGTCACACAGCATATACACAGTTGTTGGTGAGAGTTATATTCCTGTTTATTCATCTTTCCCTCACCTGGTCCCTACACATCAGGGCAGAAACACTTATAACTAATCACAGGCTTTTAATCCCCTCTGTTGTATTTCCAAATGCTACAGGTTGCCAGGTAGGTGGATCAGAGCAGAGATTCAGTTGTTGTTGTTGTTGTTGTTAGGTGCCGTCAAGTCGAGTCTGACTCACAGTGACCCTATGTACAGCAGATCCAAACACTTCTCGATCCTGTGCCAGCCACACGATCTTATTTATGTTTAAGCCCACTGTTGCAGACACTGTGTCAATCCATCTGGTGCAGGGTTTTCCTTTTTTCGCTGACCCGCCACTCTCCCAAACATGTTGTCATTTTGTAGGGATTGGTCTCTCCTGACTACGTGTCCGAAATATGCCGAAACTTCTCTCTGGTACTGATAATCGATGAAGGAGTCAACAACAATAAAAAATAGTATGCAACTGAATGCTAGGGATTTACTTTATAACTTGTAATATTAAAAAATATTTAAAAACTTGTAACTTGTAATAATAAAAAAATTTTTCATGTCTATGCCAGGGGCTCTTTCCACCTAATTCCAAGGATTCTCATTGAAGAGGAAATGCTCTCCCTCTGGAAGACGGGTCCTAAGAGTCGCCATCCCGAGAGGCTATCTAACCGCAGCCTGTCATAAGTTGCAGGGAATCTAAGAGGACGCACTTCCCCACAACCCCGAGGTCCTCTGGATCTCTGAGGTGGCCCCGAATCTGCTGATGTACCCCAGATAAATCTAGCTTCCTGCTGCCAGAGCCAAAGAAAGCCCGTGCGCTTTAATTTTCTCATCTGAAAAATGCAGACAGCATCTGCTCTGTCTGACGGCCAGGCCATGTGGAAGTGGATGCAATCATAGGATGAAAGCTCAGCCCTTCGGTCAAACCCATTCTCGCCCCGAACCCCATCAAAACCCAACTACTGGGGAAAAAAAGTGATACGTAAACATTACGCCCCCCACCAGCCTGCTCTCTCTGTATTCTAGGATATCTCACCCTTTGGGTTATTTGTTGTTGTTGTTGTTGTTAGGTGCCGTCGAGTCGGTATCCGACTCATAGCGACCCTCTGTACAACAGGTGAAACACTATTGTCAGTGCTTCTCTGCTGTTCATAGGGTTTTCAATGGTCGATGGATTTTTGGGAGTGGGTTGCTGGGTCCTTCTCCCAAGCCTACAGCACCGGGTATTCCCGGGTGGTCTCCCATCCAAGGACTAACCCGGCCAGACCCTGCTTAGCTTCCGAGATGTGATGGGATCAGATTCCGCAGGGCTACGGCTGCTGCAGGCCATTAGAATCTACCATTGCTTAAACGACACACAACAATTTCTTTTCCCTGCTATGCCCACTCTGTCCTCCGATTAGGATGCTCTTCGGAGTCCAGGAGGAGGCACAGGCTCGGAGAACAGGTTGGAAAATATGATCATGACCCTATTTCTTGTCACTGGTAGATTGCTAAGGCGCCCGACCCTCATCTGCTCAATACCAAGGGGAGAGAGGCAAACACCCACGCGGCCTCCTCAGCCCACCCCTCCTCTCCCTGACGGAGTCCCACAGCCTCCCGGCCTCCCGTCTGAAGGCTGCCATGGCCCGGCCCCACACCCTCAACTAATTCCCACTGTAAATCTTTATTATAAAGACGTCTCTTTGCTAAGCAGCGATTCTCTCTGCTCTGGCGGGGAGAAGGCTGATTTGTTTTTCCGCGCCTGGTTATTTATAAGATATCTACTCTAGATTAGTCCTGCTTGAGTGATGTCCTAAATGGCTCCATTTCCCGGCACTTCTGTGCTTGTGAGGGGAGACTGACAACCTCTACTTAGAGTGTCTTTCACGGAGCACAGCGGAGTGTAAAACTGCCTGGAAAAAACCCATGTTTCAAAACAAACCGTCTCTATAATAAGCACTTAAAACACTTTTCATTAATATATTGCTCTGTGTCTAAAACAAAAGCTTAATGCTGCAGCATGGCCTTTGACAATTCTCTTTTAAAAAATAAACACTATTTCAATTTTTAGCGGAGAGTGAAATAATGAAAATGGAGGTGAGGTTCGTTTGGAGTTTTACCCACAGAACTTTTTCTTTCTTTCTTTCTTTTTTTATTTTCAGTACTGGGGGTTGAACCCAGGGCCTTGCACTTGCATGGTTTGCAAGTGCTGGACCACTGAGCTGCACCCCCAGCCCATTTTTTTCTTTCACTTTTTTTTTTTTTGCGGTACTAGGGCTTGAACCCAGGGCCTCGCGAAGTGCTGGACCACTGAGCTGCACCCCCAGCCCATTTTTTTTTCTTTACTTTTTGAGACAGGGTCTCACTAAGTTATGCAGACTTCCTCTGGTCTCGAACTTGCGATCCTCCTGGCTCCGCCTCCCAAACCGATGGGATTACAGGCATTCGCCAGCATGCCCGGCCTTGTTTTACTTTTTGAGACAGCACCTCACTAAGTTACGCAGACTGGCTCTGGTCTCGAACTTGCAATCCTCCTGCCTCAGCCTCCCGAGCCACTGGGATGACAGGCGTGGGCCACCGTGCCCGGATCCCCACAGAACTCTCCATGCTGGTACAAACTGTGTTGTTTTCAGCCAAAATATTAAACTTCCATAAGAATGCAAAGGCAAAAAGTATGAATTAGTAAATAGAATCTCGCAACCCTTCCAGCTCAGGTGGCAGCAAATTCCTTTGGTCTAGAGAGGCACAGTCCAGTCCAATCCTTATCTGAATTTGCAATGAAGACTTCAGAGCCGCAGATAACGCTACCCCGCTCTGCTCCCTTCATTTTAAATGACTGGACCCAAATCAAATCAGGCTTCCAATACACTGAAAGGTAAATGTCTAATGGTAAATTAAAGGTAAATTACACTGAAAGGTAAATTTCTAATGTTTCATTGAACTAATAGATGGCACTCCTCAATACAGCTAACGCTTAGCGCCAGCTCTCGGAAGCCAGGAATGGTAGGTCTGAGGAAATGAGCACATGAACAGCATTTAAAAAATAATGATAGTAAAGGGGGACAGAGTAATAGGAAAGAAAGGAAGAAACAGAAAGAAAGAGAAGAAAAGAGAAAAGAAAAGAGAAGAAGGGAGGGAGGGAGGGAAGGAGGGAGGGGAGAGGAGAGGAAGGAAGAGGGAGGGAAGGAGGAAGGAAAGGAGGAGGGAAGGAAGGAAGGGATAAAGAAAATTGCTCTTGGCTAACTTGTCAAGAATTTATGATCATTCAGTTCCTCAGTCTGAATATAAACGCAGGCAAACACCCAGGGTCCTCCTCTGCCCTCTCTTCCCTTCCTAAGAGCGCTCAGAGTTGGGCCCCGTCCCCTCCTGCCGACTGTCACCTCCAAGAGCCCACGGCAGGAGCCTCGGGACGCAGGCTCAGGAGTTTCTTCCCCACCTCCTGTGGCTTTTCTCGGTTTATCGCGGTGAGCAACGGTACTGGAGGGGCTCGGTCTGTTTAATGTCATTAGAGATTGTTTCATAAAACAAACAGGCACTTGGGAGCAGCTAATCTACAGTCTCAGTGTGGCCGAGCTCAGGGACGCCTGGACGGCCACCGAGGCCTGTTAATCTCAGGCCAGGCTGGGCCTTATCACCCGCTGCCCCCTGAGCGCGGGTTGCTCTGCACAACTCCTAACCCAAACCAGGTAACACTGGGCGTCAAGAACCCTTCTCTTTCCTTTTCCTTTCTTTTTTTCCCTCCCCTTTTAACCCCTGGGCCACGTTTAAAGCGCCTGAAAGTCTCCAGTACATTTCTTTACTGCCTGGACTGTTTTCCAAATATTTCCTCAATACTGACAAAGTCAGATTCTTTCTTTCAGGTTGGCGCCTACCAGCCCGGCTAATCAGTGCGCGTCGGGATCCTGAGCTGATAAAAGGCGAAACTGCGAACCACACACACACAAAAAAAAAACACAGACCTAGAAATGAGGGGTGCTTACAAAGTCAAAGACTTCAAGGGGAACCCTACCCCCAGCAGAACCCACATATCCCCATCCGTCAGCCTCAATGATTATTATTATCTTCAATAACAATATTACTCAGCACCCATTTTGCCACGTGTGGTCCTAAGCACTCAGGTCTATTAATTTTTTTCCCCACCGAATCAGCCACAGAATCCTTAAAAAGATAGGATCACCCTGACTTGTAGATAAGGTCACTGAGACACCGAGAGGTGAAGATGTGTGGCCGGGGTCACCCAGGCAGATGGGTCATTTCAAACAAGAGCTCAGTGGCTTTCAAAGCGTGTGCTCCAAGGCACGGGGCCCTTCGAGAACTCCCCATCAGACCAACTTCAAAAGCCATGTCTACAATGATCGCATATTCTGCGGTGCCGGAGATTCTAATTTATAAATGGTTGTACCTCTTCCGGACAATGTGTCCCAGATATTTAGTGGAAAATATTATTATGGACCTGGGTGGAGCTTCGCAGGGCGAGAAGGCTGTTTATTGCTGCTCAGACCAGGCAGCGCCGGTTCCTTACAGTCAGAACTCATAAACAAATTAGGTTCACCACTGAGGCTTCTCAGAGAGCTGGGGTTTAGCTCAGTTAGTAGGGCACTGCTCTGCACTCTCTGAGGACCTGGGTTTGATCCCCAGCAGTGCAAAAATGGGAGAAAGACGTGGCAATCCACTCCCAAAGCAATCCTGAAACAGTCAGCCATTGAAAACCCATGGATAGCAGAAAAGGCCTGACATAGTGCCAGGCATGGCACGGTGTTGGGGAGGGTTTTGTTCTGCTGTGGAGAGGGTCACTAGGAGTCACACCTGACTCAAGGGCACCTAACAACACCGTGTTCACAGCACATTCTCTACATAACATAATATGAAAATATCATAATGAAACATTATTTTGTACAAATAAAAGGCTAATGTTGTTAGGTGCTGTCAAGTCAGAGCCAACTTACAGTAACCTGATACACAACAGAACAAAACACTATCTAACACTGTGCCATGCCCGGCACTATGTCGGTGATTTTCTGCTATTCATAGGGTTTTTTGATGGCGGATTGTTTTAGGAGTTTGCCACCGAGTCCTTCTCCCAAAAATTAATATATGCTAAGTAAAGAAATTAAAAACAAAAAAAATCCCAAAACCTCCCAGAGAGGATAAGGGTAGAGTTTAACAGTGGGATCAGAGAAAGACTACATGTACACTTCTTGGGATCTCAATTCTACCAGGGCAATTGATAATTTATCAAGATGCAGGTACAATTCAAGTTGACATCCAGCCATTGACCTCAGCTGGTAGGAGAGGCATTGCTGTAGGTCTTATGAGGAAGCCAGAGACGAGTAAAACATCACAGCTCTCAGCCTGTGTCTGCAGAGGAAGGGAAAGCAAAGCAAAGGCAGCAGAGACACAGGAAAGCCTTTGCAGGCCTTCGAGTGTCGGCCCAGCCTCTTTGCTGTGACTCTGTCTCAACCGCCTGCTGGGCAGAAACAGCAAGGTCCAAGGAGAAAGAAAAGAAGGTCCGGAAAGAGTCCTATTCTAATACTTCCTTCCTAATATACCTAATGCCTGCAGCCGTAGCCCTGTGGCATCCGATCCCGTCAGATCTCGGAAGCTAAGCAGGGTCAGGCCTGGTTAGGACTTGGATGGGAGACCGCCTGGGAACACCAGGTGCTGTAGGCTTGGGAGAAGGACCCGGCAACCCCCTCCCAAAAATCAATCTGCCATTGAAAACCCTATGAACAGCAGAGAAGCACTGACAATGGTGTTTCCCTTGTTGTACATAGGGTCACTATGAGTCGGATACTGACTTGACAGCACCTAACAACAACAACAACATACCTAATATACTAATAATTTTTTCTTGTGTAAGAAAGTGAGAAAGCAGCCAGATGAGGTGGCGCACGCCTGTGATCCCAGCATCTCAGGGGGCAGAGCAGGAGGATCGTGAGTTCCAGGCCAGAGGCAGTCTACATAACTTATTGAGATCTTGCCTTAAAATCAAAATAAAGCCTGGGCTAGGGGTGATGACCAGTGGTAGAGCACTTGCAGGGCTTGCGAGAGACCCTGGATTCAACTCCGATATATCACAAATCAATTAATCAATCGATCAATCAATAAATGATACAGAGAGATAAGGTGAGTTCAGCCCTCTTATACATTCTTTCTTTTTTTCTCAACTCCTGGCATTTCCCTTTTATAAACTCTAGATCACGTATGTCCAACCCACAGCCCGGAGTCTCATGTGGCCTAACATGGCTACTGATAAGGCCTCACGAAGATGTTTAAGAATCTGTGCTTTTTAGCATTTACACTTGGCTGTTGCTGTTGTTAGGTGCTGTCGAGTCTTATCCAACTCATGGCGACCCTCATAGGGTTGTCAATGGCTGATTGTTTGGGGATTGCCTTGGAAGTGGATTGCCACATCCTTCTCCCATTTTTGCAGTGCTGGGAATCAAATTTGGAATGTCAGAGACTGCAGAGCAGTGCTCTACCAACTGAGCTAAACCCCAAGCCATAACCTCCCCTTATTCTGTCTGTGTACTAACTATATTATATAATTCATCTGTGGCTCAAGACAAGTCCTCTTTCCTTGGTGTGGCCCAGGAAACGTGGAAGATATTGCAGAGTCAGCTTGGGGAAAATGATCATTTCCTGACTTCCAGAATCGAGGCAAGGAGTACACGGATCTTCACCACCAAAACTTTTTTAAAGTGGCAAACTTCACTACAGGAAAACAAGAAACAAAATAAAGAAAATCTTACAAGCAACCTTATTTTCTAACTTTGAATAAGTATTTCTTGGGTGAATAATTGATCCACAATTTTATTTATGCCACAAATACCTTCCCCAGCATTTTTTCTTTGCGTGTGTGGTACTTGGGGGTTAAACCCAGGGCCTCAGGCATGCTTTGCAAGTGCTCTACCACTGAGCTGCATAGCCAGCCCATTTAAAAATTTTTTATGTTGAGACATGGTCTAAGTGACACAGGCTGCCCCCGGCCTCAAACCTGTGATCCTCCTGCCTCCGCCTCCTGAGTCCCTGGGATTACAGGAGTGCTCCACCACACTTGGCCCCCAGCAAATCTTAAAGCAGAATGGCCATAGACAACCACATGGGCTGACTTAGCTTAATTTTATCTTCTCTCGACCTGCCAGTACCTGCTGTCTTAAGTACAGAGCTCTTAAAAACAAACGTAATGGCAATAATGAAGTGTTTTGTAAAGAAGTAAAATTTATCTTTTACTTATAAGTTCAAGACCTAAAACCCAGTGCTATGTTTTGAGGCTTAAACACAACCACACTCTGAAGTGCCTTAACACTCGTCAAGTCAAGTCAAAGGCGGTTAACCTCACTCACAAAGCCTTTCTTCCTCTTAACTCACACGCAGTCTGGCTCTAGACCTCAGGTTTCCCATGTGGAGCGGTCCAGCTCTTCCGTGCACTGCCCAGATGTCAGGCAATCACTTTCACGCTTTGCCACTTGAGGTACATATAGGAGTTCTCTAGTTGTTTTACTCCCAAACGTTGAAATAAGGACGCCTTATTGTTGTTGTTAGGTGCCTTCGACTCATAGCTATACCGACTCATAGTGACCCAATGTACAATGCACGAAACACTATTGTCAGTGCTTCTCGGCTATTCATAGGGTTTTCAATGGCAGATTGATTTGTGGGAGTGGGTTGCCAGGTCTTTCTCCCAGGACCCCTTATTGTTGTTGTTGTTAGGTGCTGTCGAGTTGGTATCCAACTCACAGCGACCCTCGTAGGGTTTTCAGTGGCTGACTATTTCGGGATTGCCTTGGGAGCAGATTGCCAGGCCCTTCTCCCATTTTTGCGGTGCTGGGAATTGAACTCGGGACCTCAGAGACTGCAGCACAGCACTCTACCAACTGAGCTAAATCCCAGCCTGGGTCCCTTACAGTGACGTTGAAAAACAGCAACAATGCCAGGCACGGTGGCACACACCTGTAACCCAGCAACTCAGGAGGCCAACACAAGAGGATTGTAAGGTGGAGGCCAGAGGCAGCCTGCGTAACCTAGCAAGACCCTGTGTCAAGGCAGAAGAGTAGAAAATGGCCTGGGGGCGTGGCGAAGTGGTGCAGTGCTTGCAAAGCATGTTTAAGGTCCTGGGGTCAACTCCTACATACCACAACATCAAAACAAACAACATACAAGCAACAATAGTACCAGCCCTCTGCCAAGCGCTGTAGACCCACTGCTTAAATCATACACACAGTAACATCCCAGGATGAGTGCTGTGTTATTTAATTATTTTTTTTTTCCTAAAAATAAGGAAATGAAGCAGGGGGGCAACAGGGAAATTGCCCACGGCCAAGGGAGCTACTAAAAACCCAGTCTCAAAAACCAACAAACACACTAACAAACAAAAGTGTCCTATCATAACAGATCAGGCCAGCAAGCACCTGCCAATCTTCCCCAATCATCCGCACTCCTAAAACTAAAGTGTTAAGGCTTGAGCTTTGAATGGGCTCCCAATAGAAGAAACTGAATGGCAATATGTAGCATGTTGTTGTTGTTAGACGCTGTGGAGTCGTATATGACTCATAGCGACTCACATTTTAGGGTTTTCAATGGCTGATTGTTTCGGGGTTGCCTCGGGAGTGGATTGGCACATCCTTCTCCCAATATACAGTATAGACGTATCTTAAAAAAAACAAAACAAAACAAAAAAACATACCCCTGGGCTAATGTTTGAGTGAAATTCCCAAGAATCTACATTTCTGACAGTATCTGCTGCAGACACTTAATAAATGCTTTCTAGATTTCTGGATTAAACTCATAAATTACCTAAGGAGCACTAACTGCTATAGAATTCTTTTTTTCAGATCAGTTCTCATTTTGTACAGACTGAAAAAAAGAAAAATAATTTTTAAAATGGGTTACAGGAGGCTAGAAGGAGCACAATTATTTGGGGGAACAATTTATATTGTGAAATGAGTTTTGTGGGGAATGGAGTTGAGCTTATTTTCCTCAGTTCTTCATTCTGATTTCCTTCTTAAATACACTGAGTTAACTGTCATAGAGATTTTCATGAAAATATCTGGGTTGGGAATATTTCTGGGTCTCTTTGGAAAGTACGGCCATTTCAATAAATCATTAAGAAAAACAAAACCTTTATTATTTGGAAAAAAGTTGGTTTCAATTAGAGTGGGTATGCTGATTTTGAATGCTTTCTTTTTTATACATTTTATTTTTGTCCATGTTTCTGACCAACAAGGATAAGTAGAAGAGAGGGCAAGAAAGAGCAAGAAAATGGTGACAAGATTGTTACTGGTTGTTAGGTGCCGTCAAGTCAGTATACACAGAACTTGAGTAACTCACAGCAACCCAATGTACAACTGGCAAAACACTACTATCAGTGCTTCTCTGCTGTTCATAGGCTTTTCAATGGCAGATTGATTTTTGGGAGTGGGTTGCCAGGTCCTTCTCCCAAGCCTACAGCACCTGGTGTTCCCAGGCGGTCTCCCATCCAAGGACTAACCTGGCCCGACCCTGCTTAGCTTCCAAGATCTGACGGGATCGGATGCCACAGGGCTATGAATGTCAGAGAAGCATTGACAATAATGTTTCTCCTGTTGTACGTTGGCTGGCTCTGAGTTGGACACCGACTCCACAGCACCTAACCAAGAACAACAAGAGGAAGAAAGAAGAATTCTATCAGGAAGGAAACTGGCAGGATGTGAGTGGCACCTTCAGCCTGGGCTACCTGTCAGGGGCTCTCCTGCAGGGGACGGCCATTGTGAACGGGCGGTTACAGTGCAGACAGCACCCACAAAAGAGAGTTGGGGAATCTGGCCTGAGAGACACAGGCCCAAGGGGACAGAGCGTCTGGGGGAAGGAGCTTTGCGCAGGTGGCCGAGGGAAGCATTTGGAATAAAAATGCTTGCTTCCTCTTGCTTTTCTTCCTCTCTCCAGTCTCCCCATGGGCCAGAGGCCCCTGCAAGCCAGAAAACCCAGGGACTCAGTTGACGTGGCCTATGCAGGTTGCCAGCCGGAACACAGAGCCAGTGGAAAGTCTGGGAGCCAAGATGGGGGGCAGCTGCAGACCCTGTCATGGGAAAGACGGGGGAAGGTGGCAAGGGGGTGGGAAGACGTCACAAATACAAGAGCTGCGAGGTTGACAATGCCTAAATCATTGTTGTTGTTGCTGTTAGGTGCCGTCGAGTCGGTATCCGACTCATAGCGACCCTCATAGGGTTTTCAATGGCTGAGTGCTTCGGGATTGCCTTGGGAGTGGATTGCCAGGCCCTTCTCCCATTTTTGCGGTGCTAGGAATTGAACTCGAGGCCTCAGAGACTGCAGCGCAGCGCTCCACCAACTGAGCTAAATCCCAGCCCCCAGCCAACATTACTGACACCAATAATGGTGATGATGCTATTTCCTGGGTTTTGTTGTGGACTATTATTCTATGGACTGCACACATAGTAAACCCATTAATCCACCTACAGGCTCATAAATTGTTGTGGTGAGGTGCTGTCAAGTTGGGTGTGACTCACTGCAACCTGATGTCCAATGGAATGAAACACTCCCCGACACTGTGCCAGGCACACGATGTTTTACGTTTGAGCCCATTGTTTCAGCCACTGTGTTTCTTCTCCTCTTGAGTCATGCCACACTGGCAAAAGGACGTCTCATGAGCATTACTCCATTCCCATCATTAAGGTCGACTCTAGTTTGAGGGGCCAACTCTTCCCCAGTCATTTCTTGAGTGCTTTCTAGCATGAGGGGCTCATTTTCTGACACTATATTTGACAGAGCTTCTCTGCTATTCATAGGGGTTTCAATGGCTGATTTTTTCAGGAGTGGGCTGCCTGGTCCTTCTCCCTAATCTGTCTTAGTCTAGAAGCTCAGTTGAAACCTGTCCACCCTGGGTGGCCCTGCTGGGATCTGAGATACCACTGGCAAAGCTTTCAGCATCACAGCAACACACCAGCCCCCACAGCAGGACAACCTGATAGACACGTGGGGGCAGACTTATAAGTCAGGTCCTTTTATCAACCCAGCCTTATAGATGGGGAAGTAGGGTCTGGGAAAGTTAACTCCCCCACCTGAGGTGATAGCTGGCCAGTATCCAGCTAAGATCCTCCAGGCAAGCTGTTCCCGGGTGCTTTGCCGACAGATTTTGTGCCCTGCCTTCTCACAAGGTGCTCTGTGTGAGGAAGGAGGTTCCAGGCAGAGGGCAGAATGCAAGAAAGAAATAAGAGTCACAGGCTGGGCAGGTGTGGCCCCTGTAAGGGACATGGAGAGCACAGGAAGCCTTGGGGCCCGCGCCTTCGAGTTGCTCTTTTCCACGCAGGTACTGGGGTGCTCCACAGCCTTACAAAGCTTTCAAACCCGCTGTTCCTACAACCTGGGTACTGAGCTAATCCCCGACTCCCGCTGAACCCCACATGTTGCACTGGAAGACAGCTTCATTGCTCCCCACAAACGGAGCTTTGCGGAGCTCTGGTTCTTTTTCACCCTTTATTCCTCACTGCTGATCTAACTTTTTATATGGGTAGCAATAGAAACACAAACTGGAAATGTGTCAGGGTGGCGGAGGTAAAAATAGAATGGAATCAGAAAGCAGAGCAATCTTCCCTCCTGCTCTGGTAAAGCAAGCCTGCCGCGTTGATCTCTTCATTCAACAGCCGCGTCCTTCCAGGGCCCACTGGGGTGGAAACAGGGAGGAAAGAACCGATCCTCGCTGTGAGGTTGGCATTGTGGCCGGCTGTCAGGCTGCCTCTTGGTCAATCAGTCAGTCCATCCTTAGTCTCCTTAAAGATGAAGATAACAACGCCTCACACATGCTGAGTTTACAAAGCTCCTTTTGGGGCACTGGAGAGGCACAGTTATGCAAAGATGTGTGTGTGGAGGGAATTCCAGAGGGAGAAGGATGGGGGAAAATGTTCAGAGATGGGAGAGGAAAAGGTTGCTTCCTCTCCCTTCATTTCATTTATTTTTTGTTTGTTTGTTTTTGTAGGAGTAAGAGGTCAAATCCAGGCTTTTCTGCATGCTAAGCAAGTGCTCTACCACTGAACTGCCCCCCACCCCTTTTTTACTTTTCATTTTGAGCCACGGTCTTGCTAAATTGCACAGAGGCTGCCTCTGGCCTCGAACTCACGCTCCTCCTGCCTCCGCCTCCCACGTCACTGCGGTTATGGGCGTGCACGGCGGTGCCCAGCTCCGCCTCTTCCTTCTTCACTCTGACTCTTCTTGGTGGCCTCCCCGCCTCAGTCTCACAGCCTCAACTCAAATGTGAAGATTGTTAAAATGAAACACAATAAGGAACAACAAAACTGTTGGTTCGTTTAGGGGAACTTGGCCCACGCCACAGGAACTGCTTGGGGCCGTGGCACCTTTCCACAGGCTTCTGTGTTGACCCATCCCATCATTTCTTTTTTTTCAGTACTGGGAGTTGAACCCAGGGCCTCGCGCTTGCATGCTCTGGAAGTGCTGGACCGCTCAGCTGCACCCCCAGCCCATTTTTTTTTTTTTTTACTTTTTGAGACAGGGTCTTGCTAGATTACGCAGACTGCCTGTGGTCTCCAACTTGCGATCCTCCTGCCACTGCCTCCCAACTGGCCGGGATTACAGACATGCACCACTGCACCCGGCCCACCTCATCATTTTGAAAATCTTTACCTGTCATGAAGAAACAAGGGTGGTATTTGATGTCACAGGAAAGAGGCCTTCACAAAATACCAAGTTCTTCATATCCATTAGAAATTACACCATAGACACTGACCCATTGCCAGCACCGATAGAAAAGGAGTCGGAGTCTCCTTTGAAGGATCTACTTTACCCATCACTGATCTCAATCACTCTGGGGTCAGACATGACTCAGCCCAAATGCCTTTGGCTAGAGATCCAGGGTTCTCCATCCCTTATTCAGTTAGTGAGACGTTATATATTTGATTGTGCTTATTACATAATCTCTTTTCTGATCCAAACCCATTTCGAGTCCCCTACACGTAAACCCCGATGAAGCTCTGATCACTCATAATTGTGGAACTGAAGAACTAAAAGCAATCCGGAGCTCACAGAATCCAAGCCCCACCTGACACAGGAAAAACGCAGCCCCACGAAGGGAAAGGCGCTCGTCCAAGGTCGTAATAAGCAGTGACCCTAACTGCAGATGTTGCCTCTGATTCTTTCTCAACCTGCTGACTCAAACTAGCCCAAGTTAACAAGGTTTTCTCTTCTTACTCCTTATGTTTTAAAAGTCACATTGCCTCAAAAGAGAGAGGAGAGAGAGAGAAAGAGAGAGAGAGAGAGAGAGAGAGAGAGGAAAAATAAAACACACACACAAAGGAGTGGGTACTGACCAAAACCTTAAAAGACACCATTGCTGAAAACTAAGAGAATATGAAAAGAAGGGGGGAATTTTAATCATAAAAGTAATATGCAATTTGTCACAGAAGGAGAAGAAATAAAAAAGATTTCAGAGCTAACTCCTGCTGACATTTTCCTAAATGTCCTTTCTCGAAGGGGGAAATTTTTGAGGGTACCGCCTAAAATGCCACCCAGATAGGCTGCTCATTATCTAATCACCTAGTGTTTGTCAAGAGTTATGGTAACAATGAGTTTAAAGCTATTTGAATAACAAGATACTGGGGTTTTATGGGCTACAGCTCCATGATGTCTGCAATTTCCAATTTATCTCGTGGTGGAAAAACATAAGCAGCCTTTCAGCCTTTGATTGCTTCAGGTACAGTTTGCTCAAACAGATACCTGCCTCGTGCAACGCGGAGCTGACCCTGAGGCAGAAAGGGCTCGCGTGCCCGCGGCCAGGGGGAAGCAGGAGCGCCCATGACGGCCCGAGAGAGGTTGGCTTGCCCGGATGAAGGTTCTCAGGTCAGCACTTTCTAGATTCATCTTGGGCTTCAGAAACGAAGTGTGCCTTTTGATCCTGGGCTAAGAGCGAGGGACACGACATGGAAGGGGTGGGCTATTTAAAAAAGTAAAGAAGAAAAGGGAGTAAAAAGTGTCCGTGGACTTTGTTTACAAATCAATTATTTCGTGAGAGAATAGGAAACCAACAGACAGCTACCCTGAGAGTATTGCCTAAAATAAAATTTAAATAAAACGTTCGAGTCAAGGTAAAAAGTTAAAGGTGTCACAGCTCACCAAACTGTTGTTGTTGTTGTTAGGTGCCGTCGAGTCGGTATCCGGCTCATAGTGACCCTCACAGGGTTTTCAATGGCTGACTGTTTCGGGATCACGTTGGGAGTGGATTGCCAGGCCCTTCTCCCATTTTTGCAGTGGTGGGAATTGAACTCGGGACTTCAGAGAATGCAGCGCAGCGCTCTACCAACTGAGCTAAATCCCAGCCCAAACTGTTGCTATGCTTTCTTAATTGAAGGTGGCCCACGCTGTGGCATTGCACGATTTAGAATATCCTTCATCCTCCTAAAATTCCTGTAAGAAAAGTACCCCACTCTCTAGCTGCAGAAACCTAGGCTCAGAAGACTTCTGAAACCAAAGCAAGGCCAACAGCTAACAAATGCACAATCTACACTCACATCAGAGGGTCCCGAGCCAGGGACGAAGCGAGATCCTTAAAGTAGGCTGCCGTCTTAGAGTCTATGAAACCTTCACCCCCCATTCAGAAAGGGTTGCCTTAAAGTTTCAGGTGAACAAGCTATGTTACAACACCCTAGACATGTCTGTAACACATAATCTTTTAAAATCATTGTTTTTTAAAAAGGAGGAATCACTTTTATTTGTTGACTGCCATAGCAATCCTGTGATATTCTATGCTAAGTTGTTACTATTGTTGTTAGGTGCCCTCAAGTTGGTATGCGATTCATAGAAACCCAGTGTACAACAGGCAAAACATTATTGTCAGTGCTTCTCTGCTGTTCATAGGGTTTTCAATGGCAGATTGATTTTTGGGAGCAGGTTGCGGGGTCCTTCTCCCAATGCTAAGTAGGTCCAATAGAAAGGGCACTGAGCCTCAGAACACTTATTGTGTTGTCTAGGATCACATTCTGCCAAGAACTGGAATTAAGACTCAAATCCCAACATGTCTGACCTAGACTGCAATCACCGTTATTTTGAATCTTAAAATAGAACCAACTTAATTTTTACCCCTCCCCATTGCTTAGAACAAACTTACTTTAAATCACGTTTTTAGAATGAAATGCTTCTGTGGTGGCTTAGAATTCAGCAGGAGAGTTAGGAAGTGACAAAGCCATTGATGGGGGGCTCAGTGTTCAAACTGCTTGTCAGCAGCTGAGAAGCCCTGGGTTCAATTCCCAGTGAAGGAAGGAAGGAAGGAAGGAAGGAAGGAAGGAAGGAAGGAAGGAAGGAAATAAAGGAAGGAAGGAAGGAAGGAAGGAAGGAGGCAGGCAGCCAGGGAGGGAGGGAGGAAGAAGGAAAGAAGGAAAGAAAGAAAGAAAGAAAGAAAAAACAAGAAAAAAAAAAGAAAAAAGAAAAGAAACAGAGAAAAGAAAAGAAGAGAAAAGAGAAGAAAAGAAATGAAATCAGCCTAGTTTGGCTTCACATGCCTCTAATCCAGTCCTAGCACTGAAATGCTGAGGCAGGAGGATCATGAGTTCAGGGTTGTCTGGCTCCACAGAAAGACCAGGTCACAAAAAGCAAATAAACAAAATAAAAACCCCATCATGGCAGGCAACGTTTTATGACTGTTCCCGCCTAAGAATGAACAGAGAACGCCTGCTCGTCAGAGGCAGCCTCCGAATGGAATGATTGTTTCCCAAGGCTGTCCTAGGAGGCAGGACTTGAATATCAGCTTGGACAAGACTTTGCAGGTAGACAGAGCGGTAGAAAAAGCCATGGTGCACCAGGCACGGTGGCGCACACCTGACATCCCAGCTGCTTGGGAGGAGGAGGCAGGAGGATCACAAGTTCGAGACCAGAGGCAGTCTGCATAACTTAGCGAGACCCTGTCTCAAAATGTAAAAAAATGGGCTGAGGGTGCAGCTCAGTGGTCCAGCACTTGCAAAGCATGCAGGTGCGAGGCCCTGGGTTCAACCCCTAGTACCACTAAAAAACAAAACAAAACAACAACAAAAACCATGGGGAAAGCCAGGGACCATGACTCACACCTATAATCCCAGTGACTCAGGCGGCTGAGGCAGGAGGATCCTAGGTTCAAGGCCAGAGGCAGCCTGCACACATTAGCGAGACCCTATCTAAAAAAATTAAGAAAAAGGGGTTGGGAGTGCAGCTCTGTGGTAGAGAAACTGCCTGGGTTCAATCCTAAGCGCAGGAAAAAATATACATACTGTCAGGGAAGAAGGGAGAGAATGATAGTCCACATCAGCTTTAATGACTTGGATATGCAGGAAATAGGGTGAGGGCATTGGGAGGGGTCATTGAATGCCATCAAAGACCGCATCCTATAGGCTAAAAACTCCAGGTCTATAGTAGAGGACTTTTCTCCTCTAGGACGAGAAGGGGGAACACAGAGCCCCCCGCATGCCAGGCAAGTGCTCCCCCACGGAGCTGCACCCCTTGCCCCTTTTTTTCATTTGTTTTTTTAGACACGGTCTTGCTAACCCCTGCAGGCAGCTTCTGGCCTCAACCTTGTGGTCCTCCTGCTTCTGCCTCCAGAGTTGCTACGATGACAGGCTTGTACCATGGTGCCTGGCAGTTTTCGGTCTTTTTGAGCCACTGAAGAGAACACAGGATGGGAAAGGGACATCGAGGACTTATACAAAGCAGGCACGTTCACGCCGGCCTGGAGTGTTGAAATGTCAAGACACCAGAGAGGAGGCCATTTCATTAAGTGCTAACCGTGTTCTAATTTGGCAGGCAGGCCACCAATGGTGATACAGAAAGACAGGAAGAAGTCAGCGAGCAAGGTAAGGACAATTTGCCAGGAACGTTCAAGTAACTGGCAATGGAGGTATAGGTTTAGACACATTGAATGTGAAACTGTTGAAGGGTTATTGGTATCAAGGCTTCTGGTTGTCGTTGTTGTTGTTAGGTGCCATTGAGTCAGTGTCCGACTCATAGCAACCCTGTGTACAACAGGCGAAACACTATTGTCAGTGCTTCTCTGCTATTCATAGGGTTTTCAATGGCAGATTATTTTTTGGGAGTGGGTTGCCGGGTCCTTCTCCCAAGCCTACAGCACCTGGTGTTCCCAGGTGGTCTCCTATCCAAGGACTAACCAGGCCCAACCCTGCTTAGCTTCCAAGATCTGACAGGATTGGATGCCACAGGGCTACAGCTGCAGGCAAGATTTCTCATAGACATTTTCAACACATGGTATTTAAATGAGGCCATGACTTGGCTTGGAAAGTATTCTAACTATAGATGAGCCTACTTTGAGTAAGCAGAGAAGACCTGCCAACCAGAGAAAACTGAGAAGGGTTGTTGTTGTTAGGTGCCGTTGAGTCAGTGCAGTGTCCGACTCATAGCGACCCTCATAGGGTTTTCCATGGCAGACTGTTTTGGGTTTGCCTCGGGAATGGATTGCCAGATCCTTCTCCCATTTTTGCGGTGCTGGGAATTGAACTCAGGACCTCAGAGACTGCAGCGCAGCGCTCTACCAACTGAGCTAAATCCCAGCCCATGAGAAGGGTTAGGGTTAGGGTAAAAAGAGTGAAGAGAAGCTAGGTAAGGGGCTGGAAGGACATTCATTACAGAAAGCACCACGGATAGTGAGGGCAGGAAGGATAAGAAGTGAGTTTTCGGGGGAGGGAACAGCAGAGGGGAGGGAAGACTGTGGGAGATGGGGTGGGGCGGAGAATCAATGCGGAGGGATAAAGGGGGAGAGCTCAGTGTTCACAATGCAACTTCCGGAGTCCATGGGAAAAACAGGGAACAGAGCCCAAGTGTGCACATGAGTTTTACTATCTATGAGTCAAAAGTTTCCATAAACCTCGTAAGCTGGTAACAGTGTAACCCTTGCATAAGGACAAAGCCAGTGCTGTGTTACTCTGCACCTCACCAACATTTAAAGGGGGAGAAAATAAAAAATAAATGAGCACTGCGAGGTTGCCCAGCTTGGCAGGAGGAAAACGCTGGTGTCTGCCGCTGAGCTGACGGCTGAGTGCCAATCCCACAGAGAAACTGGGGGTCCAAGGGAGCAAAAAAACAGAACAGGCTCAAGAGCAGTGTAGGCTACGGATGGTTTTAATTTTTTTTATAAGAATCTCAGGGACTGAAGCATAGACGAAAAAGAAGGAACCTGAGGGCAGACCTCATTGTCCTGGGTTCATCTGCATTCGTTAGCATTTCCTCCTGTTTTATTTTACAGATATTTGCATCTTTCGCCACCACGTGATACAAGCGGGGTCGGAGAAATGGGGTAACCATTGATGCCCCTTATGAGATCCCAGCCTGCAGCCACAGCCCTGTGGCATTCGATCCCATCACATCTCGGAAGCTAAGCAGGGTCAGGCCTGGTTAGTACCTGGATGGGAGACCGCCTGGGAACACCAGGTGCTGTAGGCTTGGGAGAAGGACCTGGCAACCCCCTCCCAAAAATCAATCTGCCATTGAAAACCCTATGAACAGCAGAGAAGCACTGACAATAGTGTTTCGCCTGTTGTACAGAGGGTCGCTATGAGTCGGATACCGACTTGACGGCACCTAACAACAACAACAACGAGATACCAAGTCACTGCAGAAGATCAATGTGTCTTTCACTGACCACATCTCTGCACGTGTATGTCTCTATGTACGTGTGTATATATGTGAGCATTTACATATGTATATATTTTTATATTCATATATTTATATTTCTAAGACATTTAATTTTTTTAATTACCAGGGAAAAAGTAGTAAATAACAACTATGAAACCAGTAAGTTAATAGGCAAAAATTGATAAGCATTAAGTACATATTATTACATGAAGGGGGCTATGGTTTGGCTCAGTTGGTAGAGCGCTGCTCTGCAGTCTCTGAGGCCCTGAGCTTGATCCCCAGCACGGCAAAAATGGAAGAAGGACCTGGCAGCCCACTCTTGAATCAATACCAAAACACCCAGCCATTGAAAACCCTATGGATAGCAGAGAAGCACTGACATAGTGCCAGGCATGGCACAGTGTTGGGGGGAGTTTTGTTCTGTTGTACATCAGGTTGCTATGAGTCGGACCTGACCTGACAGTACCTAACAAGAACAATTACATGAATTGCCTAATCTCTAAAAACTACATTTTGAACAGTATTTGCCTCATGTTAGGATATTATCTATATGGCTATTCAAAAATTTCTGCACATTTTTAAAAAGCTGATAATGGATTCACGATCAAGTCCCCACTACATGACTTATTTCTCTTTCCACCCATGTATCCACGCATCCTTCCTCCTTTCCTCTTCCATTTTCTTTGCTTCTTTCCCTCTCTCCTTCTCTCTCTGGCTCACCAAATACATCTAGTCTATGCCAGGTACTGGATAAAGCAGAGCACCCATCCTGATTTTCCAATTCTACCTTGTTATGAATAATTTCATAGATTTGATTTTTGTCAAATGAACCAAAATACCATATTTCAATAAGTAGGATTTTGAAAAAGTTCACATAACTAAGATAAGAAAATACTTGTTTTTTTTTTCTATTCATTTGGCTCATCTAATAAAGATGCTCGATAATTCTTTAACATAAATATACATATACTTATAGCAATATGTAAAGAAATTCAATTGGAAAATGAAAATTAGGCACATTTCTAATTTAATGCCTTATTATCTTTGTCCTAGCACACGCATAAAGTTATCTAATAAGTGAAATATGTAGAACAAGGAGGAAGAGACCTGCCCTAAGGGAATTGATAATATATTCTAATGTATTCTAATGGTGTGTGAAATATACATCTAAAGTCAGAATTTGTCAAAATTTTGTAACTGGGAGACACTGATAACTACATCTAAGTATGCGTCTAAAATATTCCTGCCACAGGAAAAAATACATCTTTATTTCACGGTGTGCCTATGCTGCATTTAAAAGCTTCCTCACTCACTGCAAGAAAATAATTAATAAGCCGAAAAAAAAATTAATAAGCCGAGAAATACCTAGAAATACTTTCAGGAAATAATGAGGGGCATCGAGGCTTTCCTGGGCTTATTTACTGCACTGGAGTATTTTTTCCTGTGCTATCATTTGATGTGCAAGTGGTATATTAATTGATAGCGTTTATTTTTAAAGGTGTGCTTTTCTTTTTTGAAAGACATAAGTGATGAGGTAAAAATGTAAATATCAGACTCCAAATTTTGTGGTGAAAATGACAATGCTTTGGTTGGCAGGGGACCTGAGTTCCAGTCCAGGTGCCATTGAGTTGGTGTTTCACTCATAGCACCCCAATGTACAACAGGCAAAACAGTATTGTCAGTGCTTCTCTGCTGTCCATAGGGTTTTCAATGGCTGACTGTTTTTCGGGAGGGGGTTGCCAGGTCCTTCTCCCAAGCCTACAGCACCTGGTGTTCCCAGGCAGTCTCCCATCTAAGGACTAACCAGGCCTGACCCTGCTTAGCTTCCGAGATCTGACGGGATCGGATGCCACAGGGCTACGGCTGCAGGCCCTGCAACTGTAGGTGAACGTTTAACCTCTCAAAGCCTCTTGAGTCCTCCTCTTTATAAAGCAGAGACAGCCTGGGCATGAATGGATGGCAGTTCTATAAAGGTGACAAAAGTTCTATAAACTTAATTGCCTAAAGGGGCCAAGCAGGTACCAGGTAGTTTCAAACAGTATGGATTGTTGGGATGCATGCTGAGCTGAAGAAAGGAGGTCGCAACTCCTGCATTCAAATTTTAATGAAGCCTCTGCCACGCACTGCTCAGCCCAACAGACAAAGGCAGGAGGAAAGCTGATTCAGAGCCCACACATAGCCAGGTGACCAAATCGGCACCGCAGGATCGCCAAGGTAATTTCCAGTTCAAAATGGGGGGCCCAGGACACTGAGTTCATCAAAGGTCTCCTTGCTCATCCCAACTCTGACATCTTAGGGGAATTCAGCAGCTTGGGTAGAAATAGCACATGACTAATTCTAGAACAATCCCTGGAGAAGGACATCATGTTTGGAAGAGTGGCAGGTCAATGAAAAGAGGAAAACCCTCCACCAGATGGATTGACACAGTGTCTGCAACAATGGGCTTAAACATAAATAAGATCTTGTGCCTGCCACAGAATCGGCAAGTGTTTCCATCTGCTGTACATAGGGTCGCTATGAGTCGGACTCGACTCAACGGCACCTAACAACAAATTCTAGAAGATTCCATACGACAGCCTTTGAGAACACGACACGAGCGAAATGATTATCACAACTCTAAGATGAGAATACTGAAGTATGAAGCTTTCTGGCCCTGAGATATTTTCTGAAGTGTCAAAGCATATTCTTTGGTCTTCAACGTTTAAGGACAAATCTTTCACTTGAAAGGTATGTGTTATCTGCCATGACCTCAGAGAAAGTTAGTTTCATGAAACAGATGACAAAGTGAGTTATTTTTTGCTTACCCACATCTTCTGACTTTGCAACTAGATTCCCAAATTGCTTAGTGATCCTATCTATGAGTCAAAAGTTTCCATAAACCTTGTAAGCTGGTAACAGTGTAACCAAAAGTGATGTACTTCTCCCATTTTTGGGGTCCTTCTCCCATTTTTGGGGTGCTGGGAATTGAACTCAGGACCTCAGAGACTGCAGTGCAGCGCTCTACCAACTGAGCTAAATCCCAGCCCATGAGAAGGGTTAGGGTAGGGTAAAAAGAGTGAAGAGAAGCTAGGTAAGGGGCTGGAAGGACATTCATTACAGAAAGCATTACCCAATTTACCCAATGTGCAGGCGGTAGAGGGGACATTAAAATGTTTTCTTTTTTTTTTTTTTTTTTTTTTTTTTGAAAGAAGATTCTATTTGATGTTTCCAAAAGAGAAATAATAAAATAATCTTGGGGGAGGTGAGTGCAGGGAGGAATCAGAACTTTTTGGTTACTTCAACTGCCCTGGAGTTTGCTATTGCTTTTATTTCCATTACCTGTAGGGGAGAGAGAAGATGCGGGTTTCCTTTTCAGTGCCCAAGATGGTCTCTAAAGGTCTTAACACACCCTTGACCTGAGCACGTGGACATTTAAAACGTCAAATGCGACAATCAGAGTATGAACAAACGTTCAGCCAAGAAAACTCAATCAAGTAAAGAAAAACTGGACTTAAAATATGAATGTTTTTCTTCAATATTCATAGAGAAAAGGCCGTGTAAGCTGTTCTTGTTTCAAGAGATCTGACGGGATAAGAAAATAGAATGGATTTACCAAGCAGATAAAACATTCACTGTGGAATTCATGCATTTTGCACACAGATATAGCTTGGTCTGGGTATGAAGGTTTCACCAGGAATGGAAGATCTCGTTTTATTTACTCCATGGGCTGCTTTGATTTATCATTTATGGGAAGCATCCTGCGGGGATCCAGCTATGTACCGCGGGTCCAACTGGAGACTACGGGTCACCTGGGGACCTCCACTTCGCACAAGATTCTTAATTGCTGTAAACTATAGAAATGCTTTTGTGTAAATGGCGTGAGAGAGACCTAATCAGAAGGAAAAAAAAAAACAACAACGAAAGATAAAGTATCAGGGCTTCAATAAATATCTAAAAGATATAAACATACCCACAAATCTCCAACACGCAGCTTTTGAACTTTTTCATGAAGAAAAAGGATAGTGTTATCTTTTGTACAAGGGAAAACAGTCAGACTTGGATCTTTTTGAGAAAGCAGCCACAGATCAGCTACTTTTGAGACTAAAAAAGACAAGATATCTGTGCAATGAAGAGTTGTTGCTGTTAGGTGCTGTCGAGTCGGTATCCAACTCATAACGACCCTGCGTGCAACAGGCAAAACACTATTGTCAGTGCTTCTCTGCTGTTCATGGGGTTTTTAATGGCAGACTGATTTTTGGGAGGGGGTTGCCGGGTCCTTCTCCCAAACCTACAGCACCTGGTGTTCCCAGGCGGTCTCCCATCCAAGGACTAACCAGGCCCAACCCTGCTTAGCTTCCGAGATCTGACGGGATCGATGCCACAGGGCTACAGCTGCAAGTACAATGAAAAGCAGAGGTTATTAATAGGACCATGCACTTTAGGAAGTGAAATGCCTTTATAAAGCAGGCAGTACAGAAGCAGACATACTGCTCATCACAGACAGCATTCCAGTCACACTATGTCAAGGTACTGAACCAATTTTATACATAGGCACTACGTGATTATAATAAAAACAATGACAGAGGAAGTAATATTTTCAAGTTTGCCATACCAGTATATTATTTCTTTTAGACTTATCATTTGTGTCAAAAGAACGTTGTTGTTAGGTGCCGTCAAGTTGTGTCCAACTCCTAGTGACCCTCATAGGGTTTTCAATGGCTGACTGTGTTGGGATTGCCTTGGAAGTGGATTACCAGGTCCTTCTCCCATTTTTGGGGTGCTGGGAATTGAACTCAGGACCTCAGAGACTGCAGCATGGCACTTCACCAACTGAGCTAAATCTCAGCCCCGTGTCAAAGGAATAGCCACAGTTTAAAGACAAACACATCAGAGACCTAAAGGTCACATAGCGTAAGAGTGGGAGAGCCAGGATTTGAACAACACTAGACTTTTGGATAATGATCCCAGCACCCTGACCTTCTGTGGCTCTTTTAAAAGTCTGGTAGGACTCTGCTCCAAGAGGCAACGCCATGGGTGATCTGTAGGCCCCTGTGCTTTGGAAATACCTGTGCAGGGGAGTCAATGAAAACATTCCGCTTCCTTCTAAGACGGTGATTTACCCCACTATGTCCTAAGTGTGCAGTAAGGGCCAGTTCAGCTGGCAGCCGAGAGCGGCTCATGTCACAGAAGTGCAGCACAGGACACGCCCTCGCGCGGTATGGCCAGAGGCTCTGCATGCCAAAGCCACCTGACGTCCCAAACCTCAGGCTCCTCGCACGGGTCACGTTGCCCCCTCAATACATCCCTCCCACTCTTGATGCGTGGAAGCCCCCGTGGCTGGACCCTCCATACCTGCCTCCCCCTAGAGTGCGCAGACGCCTTCCTAAAGGCGCTGTCCTGCCCCACGCGGCGGCGCACACCTGTCATCCCAGCGACTCAGGAGGCCGAGGCAGGAGGATCGCAGGGTCGAGGGCAGAGGCCGTGCACGTAACTTAGCGAGACCCTGTCTCAAAATAAAAAGCAAACTATGGGCTGGGGGTGCAGCTCTGTGGTGGAGAGCTTGCAAAGTACACAGGAAGGCCTCAAAATATATAAACAAACAAACAAACAAACAAGGAAATGATTCCCAGCTTCTGAGCTCACCTTGATTCTACCCAACAAAGCCAGGTGGATCATCTGACTATTTTAAAACAGGGACCCAGGCCTGTCCCTCTTTCACAAACAGCCTCGGAACAACTCGCTGTCACTCCTAGGATTAAGGGTGAACAGTGTCGCAGGTTTTTTAAGGTCACCCTATCGGACCTAAGACTACATTTAGGCTCCGTTCTCACTGCTTCCACCTCTACCTTCCCTGGCGATCTCACTCAGGGCAAAGCGCAGTCACCACAATCCGCCGCCTCCCCATCTCCAACAACACTCTGTCCTTTGCAGCCTGTGGCAAGTATTCTCCTCTCTGTACCCAACATAAATTTTCCCTGACTGATTCTGCTGTCCTTGGGGACTTTCTTTGCCTCCACGGCTTCCAGAGGCGCATGTTAGGCGATCCTAAAGAAGCTGAGTCTAAGCCAGGCATGGTGGCGCACGCCTGTCATCACAGTAGCTCGGGAGGCGGAGGCAGGAGGATCTCAAGTTCGAGACCAGAGGCAGTCTGCGGAACTTAGCGAGACCCTGTCTCAAAAAGTAAAAAAATGAGCTGGGGTGCAGCTCAGTGGTCCAGCACTTGCAGAGCATGCAGGTGCAAGGCCCTGGGTTCAACCCCCAGTACCGCAAAAAAAAAAAAAAAAATCAGAGTCTTTCCCTACCTGGTAAGCATGACACTGCATTACAGTCACCTGATCCTGGTCCTGCACTCCTTCCTTGGACTCCAGACTCCTGGGGGCTGGGTCCATGCCTTGGCCATCACTGTGCAGCCCGAGCTCCATTCCTACTCTGGTTTCTGACAGAACAAGTAGATGCTCAATGCAATTTCTAAAAGCCAAGGTCTATGCAGACGTCCAACACGCTAGCACAGACCCCAGTGATGGAGCCCCTTCGAATGCATTGGTAGTCAGGGATCCTACGAAATTCAGGAGGTGAAGAAACGGGCGGGTCTTCCCCATACACACTAAAAGATCTGAGGGGAGAATCACAAGGTTCCCAAAACCTGGGAAATACAAAGATGGCGCAGCAGCTATTGAAATAAGATGTTGACGGCAATACGTGCAGCTTCCCCCACGTCTGTCAGCTTGTCCTGATTGGTGGGGCGGGGGAGCTGTGTGCTGCCGTGATGCTGAAAGCTATGCCTCCAGTATCTCAGATACCAGCAGAGCCACTCATGGTGGACAGGTTTCAGCTGAGCTTCCAGACTGACACAGACTAGGGAGAAGGACCTGGCAGCCCACTCCTGAAACAATCAGCCATTGAAAACCCTATGAATAGCAGAGAAACACAGTCAGATACAGTGCCGAAAAATGGGCCCCCCAGCTGGAAGGCATGCAAGAAATGACCAGGGAAGTGTTGACTCCTCAGAGTAGAGTCAACTTTAATGGTGGGAATGGAGTAAAGCCCCTCTGATCTCCTTTTACTTACGTGGCATGACTCAAAATGAGAAGAAACACAGTGGCTGCAACAATGGGCTCAACCATAAAAAGATCATGGGCATATGGCACAGTGGCGGGGAGTGTTTGGTTCTGTCATTCATAGGGATGCTATGAGTTGGACCCAAGTGGATGACACCTAACGATAACAGCTAGGAGCACGGCCAGAAGAGAAGGAGGAGCTACAAGCTTTCCCAAAGGTGGGGAATGGTGGGTCTATGAAGATGCACAAGGGGCTACGCAGTCAGAAGACGGAAGAGACCCCACTGCCATTTTAACCCACAGGCTTGTCTCCACACCCAGCCATCGCTGAACTTTCTGAAGTTTATCTATCATGGCTTTGAATTTATCCTCCTTTCTCCCCAGCCAGGTACTCCTGGCTTGATCTACAGCAAGGGGAATAACTCACCAGTGGAGTTTGCACGTGCAGGCTGTAATCAGCAGTGACGTTTTTTGTGACAGTTCTGTATAAAAGATGACTAACATAAATAAAATGCATGGTATATTATGGGGTAATAGAATATAAAAGACGGCCGATTGTCCCCTCCCGCAGAGAGGATCCAGGATTTAAGTCCATGAGCGATGGGATTTGGAGGCGATGTCACAATCCTGCCTGGCAGCTCAGCCCATTGCCCAAGGCAGCCCAGCAGTCCAGCTGTCAGCCGGCTCCCCACAAAGACCATCTCCACGTGAGCCCACGAAGAATCTCCGTGGATATTTATGCTCTCCAGCAAAACACGCGCGGCGTTATTTTAGGTTTTACTCTACTCGTCTTGCCAAGGTTTTTCTTCACGATCTGTCACAGGCGACTGAAAACAATGGCCAACGAATTGTCAGAGGGCCACAGGCAGAGACGGAGGGAGGGTGTGGCAGCCTTGGTGGGCATCTGCTCTCAGAGGTGCGGACATGTTAAAAGTCACCAATTGCACAAACTTGTCGAGGGCTATCGCAGGTTGGGTCTTGAGACACGACTCTGAGATTTGGCGGCGGGGCATGATAGGGTGCTCCTGGGCACTGGCCATAGGAAAGCGTAAGTGGGCAGAGGGAGGTGTCCAGGGCAGCCAGGAGATGCCGCCAGACGCTCTCACGCTCACGGGACCCCCAGAGATATCTTTATTAGAGGCCCAGCCCACTGTCCTGCCATGGAGAGCTACCTTTGTGCCCTGGCAGAGCATTTTTCCCGGGCAGGGGTCTGTCCTGTGGAGGGACTCAGCTGTGGACAGGCCCTCTGGGCAGCTGGGCAGGAGGTGAATTTCATGGTCTTAGAAAGGGATCTGAAGCCAGGCGTGGTGGCGCATGCCTGTCATCCCAGCCGCTCAGGAGGCAGAGGCAGGAGGATCACAAGTTCGAGACCAGAGGCAGTCTGCGTAACTTAGTGAGACCCTGCTTCAAAAAGTAAAAAAAAAAAAAAAATGGGCTGGGTGTGCAGCTCAGTGGTCCAGCACTTGCAGAGCATGCAGGCACGAGGCCCTGGGTTCAAACCCCCAGTACCAAATAATAATAATAATAATAATAATAATAATAATAATAATAAAAGAGGTTAGTGGAAAATGTTGGCATCTCCACAGATATTACTGATGTAAACTGGGTTCTCACTACTCTCTCGCAAGGGTGTCGATAAAGAATCAGGACTGGTTAAGCAAGAAGATGAGCTCAACAATGGTCAACTAGGCACGGTACAGGGAATTCCTTCAGATAAACACCACAGTGCACAGACGAGGGATGAAAGACAAATGGGATCAGGCGGTTCTGATATAGCTGCAAACACTAACTCAATTATTTCAAAAAAAAAAAAAAAAAAAAAAAGAAGGAAATCTGAAATGCACATCACAGGTCCACCTCAGAGGTCCTGTCTCCAATCCTGACTCTCAGGGTCCATAGCGCCTTGATTCACCTGCCACAGATCTGTCAGCTTGTCATGCTGGGGGGCCTGCGTGTTGCTGTGATGCTGAAAGCTATGCCACTGGTATCTCAGGTACCAGCAGGGCCACCCATGGTGGACAGGTTTCAGCTGAGCTTCCAGACTAAGACAGACTAGGGAGAAGGGCCTGGAAGCCCATTCTCGGAAAAATTAGCCATTGAAAACCCTACGAATAGCAGAGAAGCACTGTCAAATATCAGGAGTATTTCTTTCAGTTATATATAGATTCTCTATGAGTCAGACCCGACTTGATGGCACCTAACAACAAATACATGTATATACATGTGTGTGTATGTATATGTATATGTGTGTGTGTATATATACATATATATAAGAATATAAGATATATATACATACATATACACACACACCCATATATACACATGTGTGTATGTATGTGTGTGTTTGTATGTATATATGTGTGTGTATGTCTATGTATATATATGTATGCATGTGCATATATGTATATCTTTTGGGAGATGGATCCAGCAACCCACAACCCCCCAAAAAGATTAATCTACCATCGAAAACCCTATGAACAGCACAGAAGCACTAACAATAGTGTTTCGCCTGTAGTACGCAGGGTCACCATGAGTCGGATACCTACTCGACGGCACCTAACAACAACATATATATATATATATATATATATATATATATATATATATATACACACACACACACATATATATATATACATACATATATATATATATCTTATATTCTTATATTTCTTAGGAAAACTCCCCCTATTTTGAAAAGTATTTGGAATTATTTTAATACATCTTCCTAGTGATTCAATCAAAAATGTTGAAGCTATTAGAAGTATCTTAGAAGTTATAAAAGGAAAGTCAAGACTCATAGAGATGGATATTATAACAAATAGGTAGGAATTCAGTGTTTTGGGGCTGACTCTGAACAACTGGCTTATTTCCCTGAGACTCTTAGTCTATACAATGAGCATCATGGCACGCCGCTCGGTTACTGTTAAAGATCAAACGAGATACAGTCTGCGCAGGGCCCAGAACCCAGCATAGCCTGCGCATGAGCAGAGAAGCAATGCTAGTCCTAGTTTCTTCTGTCTGTCTCCTACATAAACTAACTGAAGAATGTGTTAGCAACAAGAGTCAAAAAGGGGGAAAAAATGAAGAAAGGAAAGATGACGTACACGTTTCTGTGCTGAGATCTAAAAACAAAAACCAGCACACATCAAGGGGTCCGTGCAAAGACACTGTGGCTCACGTGCCCTCGCCAAGGATTAAACCTTAATACAACTGGACAGATTTAATTTTTATATAAATACCACTCGGGCCTATCGTTCACATTATGCACTCCAAGCTTAACCGGTGTAATTTAAAAACAACAAAGCCCCTTTAAAGGAGCACTGTCAAAGGACTGACATTTTCAAAATTGAAAATGTTCCACGTGTATGATTTGATGGAAAACCCAGCAATTCTTCTCTTCTCCTGATAGATGCGATCAGGATGGGCCTGGGAAGGCACGGGCAGGTTTAGAGAGCAATTATTGATAGGTGGAGTTGATTTCTCATAGAATCACAAATATTTGGACATAAAATAAGAGCCAAGCATCACCCCGTTTCTAAAAACTAAGTCGGTGCGAGGCACAAATTCTCTCTTTAATCATCACAGAAACTCTGTGGGTCTCGGAGCACCATCTTTATCCCACCAAAGAAAAAACTAGAATGGAGAGAGATCTTTAGCTCTGTGTCTTTCATTCCAGATTATGCTCCTCTAATCTGTATTTTACCTGCAGCTGTAGCCCTGTGGCATCCGATCCCATCAGATCTCGGAAGCTAAGCAGGGTCGGGCCTGCTTAGTACCTGGATGGGAGACCGCCAGGGAACACCAGAAGCTGTAGGCTTGGGAGAAGGACCTGGCAACCCCCTCTCAAAAATCAATCTGCCATTGAAAACCCTATGAGCAGCACAGAAGCACTGACAATAGTGTTTCCCCTGTTGTACAGAGGGTCGCTAGGAGTGGGATACCAACTCAACAGCACCTAACAACAACAACAACAACAACGACAACAATCTGTATTTTGGGTTGGGGTTTAGCTCAGTTGGTAGAGCGCCGCTCTGCAGTCTCTGAGGTCCCGAGTTCGATTCCCAGCAACACATAAATGGGAGAAGGATGTGGCAATCCACTCCGGAGGCAATCCCGCAACATTCAGCCATTGAAAACCCTAGGAGGGTCGCTATGAGTCAGACACGACTCAACGGCACCCAAGAACAACAACAACAATCTGTATTTTCTTTTATATGTATATGAATACACACACACACACACACACACACACACACACACACACACACATGCACGCATGCAGAATAGGAGTGAGTTTGTAGAGAATAGAAAACAGAGTCCAGAGAAAAGGAATTTCTGGAGTCCCACAGCTTCTCAGTCAGTAGGTAAAGACTAGAACTATGTTCTCAGATATACGTCCTCCCTGGATTATGACTCTAACACAAAAGATTAGAAAGTTTTCAGCAAAACACAGCTTTGTATGTTCATGACTAAGTTTTGTGACTCTCTTTAAGATTAATCCTTTACCAACAACATAGACAGCTCCCCTATCTATTTCAGCCCTTATGTCAATGGCAGAGAATATTTTAAAACAAGAAATTTTACAATACAGTCTAACACGGTTAACTAAACACTTACTTTAAACCAGATTAAAATTAACAAATGAACCCAGGCACCTGCCACCTTGGCAACTCAGGAAGTAGAAGCAGGAGGATCCCAAGTTCGAGGCCAGAGGCAGCTGGCGTAACTTAGTGAGACCCTGTCTCAAGAAAAAATATGAAAAAGGGATGGCGGTGCAGCTCAGTGCCAGGGCACTTGCAGAGTATGAGCAAGGCCTTAGGTTCAGTCCATTACTACTACAAAAAAAAAAAAAAAGATAAAAATAAAAAGGGAGCTGGGGGTGCAGCTCATTAGTAGAGTGCTTGCCAAGTATGGGCAAGGCACTGAGTTCGATGCCCCTCTGTCCTAGAAGTGCAACCAGAGTGCTCCTTGGAAGGCAAAGATGGCCAGACTGCATCTTACATATTTCGGGCAAGTAGTCAGGAGAGACCAATCCCTAGAGAAAGACATCATGTTTGGGAGAGTGGCAGGTCAGTAAAAAAGAGGAAAACCCTCCACCAGATGGATTGACACAGTGTCTGCAACAATGGGCTTAAACATAAATAAGATCGTGGTGCCTGGCACAGAATTGGGAGGTGTTTCAATCTGGTGTACATAGGGTCACTGTGAATCAAGCTCGACTCGATGGCACCTAACAACAACAAGTATGGCAAAATGCTACTACTACTGATAAGTAGTATCACTGTCTTCCCCAAAGCAAATAAGAAATACACTTGGTTTGTAGGCAGTAAGTCTACAGAGGACAACGACATATTTTAAACTTCTCCATTATTTGCATAACCTATTCATTCTTGCATTTTGCAAGTATGCACGGAGTACCTACTATGTGACAGACGCTTTGCTCAGCACTAAGGATGTGTCTGAGAAGAACCACCAAAAAATATCTTGTCTCCATCTTTGCTGGAATGTAAGATCACAGAGACACCTGGTAAATTAATGTATTGGTTTTGTTTTTTCCCAAGAGCAGTTGTAAAAAATAGCAGATAATAAATACCTTCATTGCAAGCTTCTCAAAATACTCTTCAGACTCTTCTTCTTTCTCAGTGTTCAACAATGGACTCAACCATGTGAGTAAATGCAGAAAGGGGTCCATTAGAAAATTGTTGTTATTGTTAGGTGCTGGCGAGTCGGTATCCAACTCCTAGTGACCCTACGTACAACAGGTGAAACACTATTGTCAGTGCTTCTCTGCTGTTCATAGGGTTTTCAATGGCAGATTGATTTTTGGGAGTGGGTTGCCAGGTCCTTCTCCCAAGTCTGCAGCACCTGATGGTCCCAGGCGGTCTCCCATCCAAGTGTTAACCAGGCCCGACCCTGCTTAGCTTCCAAGATCTGATGGGATCGGATGCCACAGCGCTAAGGCTGCAGGCAAGTCGAAACTTAACATTTATTTAATTTTTTGTACATATTGCAAAACTTCAAAAGAGTTTATATCTCAGCGGACAAATCCAAGCAAGCAGAAAGCCAGCCAACATCCTCACCACCCCGGATGCATTAAGGCGCAACAGACCCCCTTGACGTGCGCAGCTCCGTCGCTCTTTTGCACGTCTCCACGTGCAGCACCCCATAAAGCCAGCGGGTCGCCAGATAAGATGGAAACGCCAGAGGCGTGGCGAGCCTGCCTCTTTAGCTCACTTCCAGACAATTCCTAGGATTTGCTAACCTGCGGAGGAGGTGCCAGGCGGACCAGATTCACACTTAGGTCCTGTGAGCGGTGTGGAGACCTAACCTGGGCAAATGACAGTGACCTGAATGAAAAGTCTAAATGTCGGTAAGTCTCACTCAGGGCCACTCGGCATTGCTGTCCTTTCGGCTGACAAGAAATTCTTAGAAAACCAACCCTGATAAGCTTCTTAAAAGTTAGGCTACCCTTTCCAAATGGGAGAAGGACGTGGCAACCCACTCCCAAGGCAATCCCTAAACAGTCAGCCATTGAAAACCCTACGAGGGTCGCTATGAGTCGGACTCGACTCGACGGCACCTAACAACAACAACAACCCTTTCCAGGATAACTATGATAGGCCATTTTGTCCAGCTTTAGAAAGAGAAACAGATACATTGCTTTCTGCTATTTGAAGTCCTCAGGGGAATAAATCATAGGGACAAATTACAAAGGCCTTGGTTTTGCAACAAAGCCCAAGAGCTCTTAAGCATAGTCAGGCTGGTGGGTCTGCCTCTAGGTCCCTCTTCTTCCCGGTCCTAGACACAGATCCACACTTGTGACAAGATGACGCAGTCGCTCCTGGCATCACCACTTGTCAGTAATAAACAGCAGGACTCCCTCCATCTTGGATGTTAAGTGTTCTCTCTCCGTCTCTGTCTTTCCTTGTCTATATTACTATCTCATTTCCACCTTGGTTATCAAGATGCAGCCAAACACTCTCTGCAATTGTGCAGGGAAGACAGAGGGTGTTTTAGAAACTCCAGGGGAGTCTGGGGCTGGGATTTAGCTCAGTTAGTAGAGCACTGAGCTGCAGTCTCTGAGGTCCCGAGTTCAATTCCCAGCACTGCAAAAATGGAAGAAGGGCCTGGCAATCCACTCCCAAGGCAATGCCGAAACACTCAGCCATGGAAACCCTATGAGGGTCGTTATGAGCTGGATACCGACTCGACGGCAACAACAACAACAACAAGAAGGGGAATCTGAGCTCCATCATGGCCTACCATTGACTTGTGTGAATTGATACGCATTTTCGCAAACTACCTTTTAGCTTTCTTCTCCTCCTCCTCCTCCTCCTCCTCCTCCTCCTCCTCCTTCTTCTTCTTCTTTTAAAGGTAGCCCTTAGCAGCAGAAATTGGGTCATTTTCATTGGACAGAGCCTCTGATTAACTGGTTCTTTATTTAAAAGAATGTGAGTTCTGTTCTGAAGGATGCTATAACACCCTGCCAATAGTTCAGGACAGGGCTAATGATCACTGCGAATGAAAACTCACTGTAAGTCTCAAATCTCCATTCTATTCCTTGGAGCAAACTATGAGATCCTAGCAAAACCACCCTTAGAGGAATCATTTTCCACCCTTCAAATACATTTTAAAACATACCAGAGAAGCCAGGCATGGTGGCACATACTTGTAATCCCAGCGCCTTGGGAGGTGGAGGCGGGAGGATCCCAAGTTCAAGACCAGAGGCAGTCTGCGTCACTTAGTGAGACCCTGTCTCAAAAAGTAAAAAAAAAAATGGACTGAAGGTGCAGCTCAGTGGTCCAGGTCCCTTGTCAGCTTTAATGGGTATTCAATCTTTTGAACCAGTGAGCAATTAGGGGGAAATAGTTTCTCTATGTTCTCCTCCTTTGAAAGAAATCCTACTTGGATCCTCTCATTCATGTAATTTCATGTCTAATTATCAAAGAGAGGAAATAAAGAAAGAATGAAATTACTCCAGCTTTATATTTCCTCTATGAATAACTCCCAGAAGAGGAGGGGGTAGGAGGAACAAGGAGGAGTGAGGAATGGGGATGGGGTGACCTCAGGGTGAACAGCCCAACTTTAATAGTCCTGGAAATAATGATAACACCAATAATACCAAAACATGGTAATAATACAGATGGGCGAGAAAATTCATGTAACAGCACTGGCAATGTAAAAAGAAAGTTCACTACAGAAAAAGTTTCTATCTTAAACAGAATTGGAACCCAAGGATATATAGGAAAAATATTACCATGAAAAGACAAGCAAATGGAAGAGAAGTAGTTGGTGGGGGGTGGGACAGGGGGGAGGAAGCGCACAAGAGGGTAAGGGGGAACTTACCTGTGCAATGTACAACAAAATGCATAGATGGAAATGTCACAATGAAAAGCATGTCAGAATGAATCACACTAAGGTGTACATTAACAATTTCCAATATAAAAGAAAAGAATAACACCCAGGTATATGAGAAACTCAGGGGGAAGACTGGAGCTGGAGGGGGCACGAGGCGGGCCTCCTGGCTTGAAAATGATTGCCAGGTGATTCTGACAGATCTTCTGGTTGAGGACTTAGAATTTAGTTCCTAGGCTTGCCAGGACACACATCTCCATTCCCATTCCGATGGCTCCAATCCCTACTCCTTTAGCATACCCACTTATCAGGGATCTGCAGAGCGCATCCTTCTGAGGCACTGGCAAAGATCCTGGCAAAGGCTACGCTACTGTATTAGCTACACAGTCACTAATATTGATGTGTTTAACAAAACATGATCGGCCTTCTCACAGCAGCCTCCTTTAGAGACCGCCTTCTACGGTTTGATTTGCTCACCACTAATCTTTAGTTGCCTGCAGCCATAGCCCTGTGGCCTCCAATCCCGTCAGATCTCTGAAGCTAAGCAGTGTCGGGCCTGGTTAGTACCCAGATGGGAGACCACCTGGGAACACCAGAAGCTGTAGGCTTGGGAGAAGGACCTGGCAACCTACTCCCAAAAATCAATCTGCCATTGAAAACCCTATGAACAGCAGAGAAGCACTGACAATAGTGTTTCCCCTGTTCTACAGAGGGTCGCTATGAGTCGGATACCGACTCAATGGCACCTAACAACAACAACAACAACAACAACAACAACAACAACAACAACAACAATCTTTAGTTGGGGCTGGGATTCAACTCAGTTGGTAGAGCTCCACTCGCTCTGCAGTCTCTGAGGTCCCTGGTTCGATTCCCAGCACCATAAAAATGGGAGAAGGACATGGCAATCCACTCCCAAGGCAATCCTGAAACAGTCAGCCATTGGAAACCCTATGAGGGTCACTATGAGTCAGACACAACTCAACAGCACCTAACAATGACGATCTTTAAGTAAAATTAAAAAAAAAAAAGAAACCAGCTTGGAGGAAATCGCATTTCTTATCCTACCTTTAGCTTCTGTTGTGCGGTATAAATCTGTCTTCTCATCCTGAAGGAGGAGTGGTCTGTAGACTCACAGTTTCCCAACCTCAGTTAATCCACATCTGCCTCAACTAGTCCCGAATTCCTAGTGGGATTCAGATACTCAGCGCTCCTTTGCAGGATCCCAATAACGCTGTGTACCGTGCTCCTGACGCTGATGCACTGCCTCCCAAGGGGCCTCCCTAGACGGTGCTCCCCGGGAGCCTTGCCCAGGGTCTTCAGACGTTTTCTGGTTTACACCCCGCCCAACACACCCCCTTTATTGGTTTATGTGACCTACGTACCCGTCTCAAGGAATTCAAGCAAAAAGGAACACACCCAAGGTTCCAGAAGTCAGGTGAACTTGCGTTCCTGTGACAATTCTGGGTGATTTGACCATCGCTGGACGGACGTGTGCTTGCTCTGCCCCGCGCTGCCTGCGTTTGCTTCCTGTTCTCTTACTTAATAGAGTTCCTCCTTTGCTAATTACACTTTCACTGGATGAAACAACGCCATCGAAAGCTGCATTTGTGGGCTGGGGTGGTTTTACTTCTGTTGTTCAATAAATACTAGCATTGCCACAAACTAATAACAGAAACGAACCAACTGGATGCTTTTTGTTGGGGATTTGGGGCATCGGAAAAGGAAGGAAGAAAGGAAATGAGGGCCAAGCGGCCATCATTTAAAAATGGGATGTTGTCAGTAAAACATTGGTCTGTTTGTGTTAGAATTCTGCAACGGTATGGAAGTTACAGAAATCAAGTCGTGAGGAATCATAAACAAACAAACAAATGAGCTTTATGTTTCTTGTTTGTTTATGTTGTTATACTATATGTTTTCAGTCAATATAGAGGGGAAAAGTTCCCGCCACTCCATAACATCTTCTGAGAACTTTTTCCTGATTTCAACATTTTATTTTTCCCAAAGTTTAGCCCTTCCACAATAAGCTAACAGCCTTCCCTTAGTTTCCATTCCTCTCCTCGCCTGTTTAAACTCTCCACAATGTTGGAGTTAATTATTGGCCAGATTTTTCTCTTTTAAGCTAAGAATGACTTTTTCCTTGCCTGAAGCCATAGCACCCAGGCATGAGATCCTGTCAGATCTTGGAAGCTAAGCAGGGTCAGCCTGGTTAGTCCTTGGATGGGAGACCACCTGGGAACACCAGGTACTGTAGGCTTGGGAGACGGACCCAGCAGCCCACTCCCAAAAATCAATCAGCCATTGAAAACCCTATGAATAGCAGAGAAGCACTGACAATAGTGCTGGGCATGGCACAATGTCAGGCAGTGTTTCATTCTGCTGTACACAGGGTTGCTATGAGTTGGACCTAACTTGATGACATCTAATAACAATAACTTTTGCTTGGGATTAAAATATAGTCCTTGCAGAAGCCTTTGTTCATTTTCACAGTAACTATACACCTACTTTGGGAGAAGGACCTTGCAGCCCACGGCCAAAACAATCCCAAAACAATCCACCACTAAAAACTCTATGAATAGCCGAGAAGCACTGACATAGTGCTGGGCATGGCACAGTGTTGGGGAGGGTTTTGTTCTGTTGTACATTGGGTTGCTATGAGTGGGACCTGACTCGACTGTACCTAACAAAAATATACACCTAGTGATGTGTCACAAATCGTAAAGAAACTTTTACATATATTACTTCTATGAATACAGAAACACATGTATTCTAGCACGCACAATCAAAAGTACATAGAAAGCACTAGATTAAAATTCTGAGGTTCAACTGAGAGCAAAGTCCCTAAGACAACACAGACAATCCAAAACCCAAGATGTCCTCACGCCTTCCTCACGACTTGATTTCTGTAACTTCCATACCGTTGCAGAATTCTAACACAAACAGACCAATGTTTTACTGACCACATCCCATTTTTAAATGATGGCCGCTTGGCCCTCATTTCCTTTCTTCCTTCCTTTTCCGATGCCCCAAATCCCCAACAAAAAGCTTCCAGTTGGTTCGTTTCTGTTATTAGTTCGTGGCAATGCTAGTATTTATTGAACAACAAAAATAAAACCACACTCAAGCGAGCCTTGAATTATTCATGCGCCCTGATTTTACATAATTTGGCCGCCCCTCTTTTTATTGCTGTTTTAGTTGCGTCGCTAAACAATTCTCCACCAGGTCCACCTTGGGTTGCTGTGAGAAAGGAGATAACACTCACAAATGTTCCCTCCGACTCCACGTCCTGAGCCAATGCCCCTCGTTTGCAGCAAAGCCTACGCGGCGAAAACAGCCAGGAAGCCCCTCAGCCCAGCATGAAAGGTACAACATGGACAAGCCTTTTTTAAAAATTACAAAAATCAAATTTCTTTAGAATTTAAAAATCCATAGGGTCACAAAAGGTAGCAAAATTGAACCATCAGAGCGACAGACTTTGAAGACTTAACTTGTCACTGTGTTTTCCATACAAGTGCACGCAGACCCAAGACATCATTTAAAACACAATTAAGGCTCTTAATGTGGTTTGGCATGAAAAGTTTCTAATGGGCAATCGCAGCCTCTCTGTTTGCAAGGCGGGGAGGGAAGGACAGAATGGACCTGCGCGGCACCCAGGATCAGGAAGGCAGCTGGCTCCTTCAGCAAAGCAGGAAATGCTGAGAGGCGAGCTATTACCCTGGTCAACAGTCCGGAGCTCAGAGAGCTAGGCAAGGTGCACTGGCCTCCACGCCAGGCAGCCCTCCGGATTTCATAGGACGCTTGCCCAGAATGGGGAAGAAAGGGTACTTTCGCTGCCCATTTCAAGATGGTAAGGAAAGAAAGAAAAGCCATGCTTTCAAACCAAACAACTAAACAGGCGGATCAGAAGGGCTCATTCAGCCGGGCGCGGTGGCGCACGCCTGTCATCCCTGTGGCTAGGGAGGCAGAGGCAGGAGGATCACAAGTTCGAGACCAGAGGCAGTCTGCGTAACTTAGCGAGACCCTGTCTCAAAAAGTAAAAAAATGGGCTGAGGGTGCAGCACAGTGGTCCAGTGCTTTGCAGAGCATGCAGGCGTGAGGCCCTGGGTTCAACCCCCAGTACCGCAAAAAAAAAATTAAAAAAAACCAGAAATCACTATGTATTGCGCGGCCCATCTCTAACACAGACTTTTTAGCAAGCCATAAATGTCAGTGGCTAGAAGTCGGAACTAAATTTCTGCGGTGACATTCTTCAGATGTTCCATGCTGTGTGTGGGAAAGAGAAAAAAAGAGCACAGATGGAAAATCCTGTCACGAGCTGACAGGTTCTATTTAAAAACTGTTTGTCAACTGTGTTAAGTTGACGCCGTCAGCATGGCAACAGATCATAACATTTGCATGTTTCCGTGCGTGCTTGAAGCAGCCACGGCGCGCAGCTCGCCCAGAGCACAGCGGTGGGTGGTCGGGAATGGTAAGATCAATGGTGGGCACAGGACATGACTGATCTGCTGGCCCCTATCTGTCAGCTACCAGGGAGGCAGACAAGGGGTGGAGTGCTACTCCTGGTGTCCATAAAGGAAACGCGCTGTTCAACTTTTCAAATGGATCCCGAGTGGCCCAAAGTCCTAAGCGATTCCCTGTGAATTGCTTAATTGTTGCAAATCATTTCCAGAGTTATCCTCTGCAAAGATAAAGCCCTCCACCAGACTCCGCCCTGGCTGTACTGCATGGAGGAAAAGGGCAAAGATAAAGAATAAAAGTGAGAAAAAATTAAGCATAATGGAATATGAAGTCCGAAGCTGAAATCATACAGAAAAAAAGTGAGCACGTGTAACGACAAATAATTCAAATTAAGAATTGTGCACTGACTGCTGTGGGCTTAGTGCCGCACTGGGAAACGTGGGTTAACACCAAAGAAAAAATTAAAATGCTTGCTGCTCTCATGGAGTGAAAAAATATACTGAGAAAGTAAAACTAACAGAAACTAAATATAAAACAGCCATGAAAAAGAGCCATAGAAAACCCAACAGCTGTTGTTATTGGTAGTGTTAGGTGCTGTGGAGTTGGACCCAACTCACAGTGGCCCAGTGTATAACAGAGAAAAAGAGGCACTGTGTCTGACAGCGCTTTCCTGCTATCCATGGGGTTTTCAACAGCTGATTATTTCTGGATTGTTTCAGGGGTGGGCTGCCAGATCCTTCTCCCATTTTTGCAGTGCTGGAGATCAAACCCAGGGCCTCAGAGCGCACAGAGAAAGCACTCCAACAATTTTAAAAGAAGGCCTGAAGCTGGGTGGCATGGCATACACCAGTAACCACAGTGACTCAGGAGTGTGAGGCAGAGGATTTCAAGGCATGATGTAGTCTGTATAACTTATTGACACTGTGCCGCAAAATAAGAAACATAAAAGAGGCTGGGAGTACAGCTGGTGGTAGAGCACTTGCCTAGCTATCTGAGGCCTATGTTTCAATCTTTTAATATATTTTAAAATAAGGCCTGAATCATTCATAAGTAAAAGAAAATAGGCTCTATAGTGCCAGGACATATACACATTGTGCCAGTATCACTAAGCCTGCAGTCGTAGCCCTGTGGTATCTGATCCTGTCAGATCTCTAAAGCTAAGCAAGGTTGGCCCTGGTTAGCCCTTGGGTGGGAGACCGCCTGGGAAAACCAGGTGCTGTAGGCTTGGGAGAAGGACCTGGCAACCCACTCCCCAAAATCAATCCACCATTGAAAACCCTATTAACAGCAGAGAAGCACTGAGTGTTTCCCCTGTTGTACATAGGGTCACAATGAGTTGAACATGGACTCAATGGCACCTAATAACAGCAACCACAACAGTATCACTAAACAGCAGTCTAATTTCTTAGAGATCCCTGGAGTCAGGCAGGCACTGGTAACTAACAGGTAATATAATATCTAGGCAGAAAGTTAAGTAGACAGTAGAGAAAACATAGGGTAACTATTTGTTACGGTTTAGATCCTAAATGTTCCCCAAAGGCCCATTGCTAAAGGCTTGGTCACCAGGCATTGCACTATTGGGAGATGTGGGACCTTTAAGAGGCGGGGCCTAGTGGGAGGAACTGAGGCCATTGGGGGTGTGGCCAATCCCTTTCCTTTTCTCTTTGCTTCCCTGCCAGCCTTGAGCTGAATGGCTTCCTCAGTCATCCCTCCCGCCGCCACACCTGTGTCGCTCAGCTCGTCCACAGGCCCGTGGCCAAGTGACTATAAAGCCTGTGAAATGAGGATCAAAATAAACCTTTCCTCCTCTAAAGTTATTTATTCCAGGTGCTCTGTTAAAGCGACAGAGAGCTGACCAACAGAGCGCCTCACACACCACTCTGCACGTGTTCAATAAACAAAAATTATCTGTTGAAATCATCACGAGCAGCCGACTCAAAAAATGAACCCTTGATTGGGTCTTTGGAACTTACTGTCTTCATTTCAGGCTGGGATTTAGCTCAGTTGGTAGAGCGCTGCTCTGCAGACTCTGAGGTCCTGAGTTCAATTCCCAGCACCGCAAAAAAGGGAGAAGGACGCGGCAACCCACTCCCGAGGCAATCCCAAAACAGCCAGCCATTGGAGACCCTATGAGGGCCGCTATGAGTCGGGTACAACTCGACGGCACCTAACAACAACAACAACATCTTCATTTCACAAGGGGAAAAGAAAAGAGGGTGACGCGTCTGCTCTGGGTCTCTGCCAGAGCTAAACTGGGTGCTAAACTCTTGGACTCAGGATTCTTGTTTGTCACTAGTTTGTTGTTATTGTTAGGTGCCGTCGAGTCGAGTCCGACTCATAGCGACCCTATGTACAGCAGATCGAAACACTTGCCGATTCTGTGCCAGGCAAACCATGTTATTTATGTTTAAGCCCATTGCTGCAGACACTGTGTCAATCCATCCGGTGGAGGGTTTTCCTCTTTTGCGTTGACCTGCCACTCTCCCAAACATGATGTCCTTCTCCAGGGACTGTTCTCTCCTGACTACAGGTCCGAAATATGTCACTAGTAGAAATATTTAAAAAACAGAGTATGATACAGGAGCGAGGACCCCAGAGTGGGAAGACTAACAGCTGCCTGCCACATCTGCGCCTGCCTCTGCTGCTGTCCGTTCACCTCTTCCTGTTTCCCCTATCCAGCTAGACTGCACTGGATCCTGTGTCCGAGCTCTTGCTAACGGATGATGAGCGAAAATGCAAATTTTACTTTACACACTCAAGAGAAAATACATCGATCTGAATTTTGCTCTTGGCTGGAAGGGCCATGCCGATGTAATGTTGGAAGCTGTGTGCTAAAGATGGTAAAGGCAGTCTGAATCTCCTTAAAACCTGTGAGGAAGAGAGCTGTCTGCCCACTGAGAGCATCCAACTTGACCCACGACATAAGGGATAAGTAAACGTTTATATTCTTTTTTCCACACTATGTTGGAGAAGTTTGCTGCAGAAGCTTATTACCCACCATTGCTTCTGGCCCTAAACCCAGCACTGGGTGATATGCCTTCAGAAAGTCTCTCACCTCTATTTCTCGTCCCCCACCTACAAAATGGACATGATACTATTTGCCTTTTTTTTTATCTTCTTGGATATGGATATAAATTATTCTCTACAATGCTTTTTGGGAGAAGGACCCGGCAACCTACTCCCCAAAATCAATATGCCATTGAAAACCCTGTGTGTGATAATAGTGTTTCAGCTGTTGTACGCAGGGTTGCTGTGAGTCAGGTACCGACTCGAAGGCACCTAACAACAACAATAATGCTTTTATAAAAGTTATAATCAAATATAGGAATCCAAAGGAGAGAGCAATTCCGTCCAGCTGGAGAGATCAGAGAAGATTAAAGAGAAAAATTTAAAAATCTTCATCGCATTTGGATAATATTTCAAGTTGCAAAGAGGAGGCATAAGGATAACTAAAAGACGTGTTGCAAAATTAAAAATAATTGGTACATTTTTCAGAGACCAGAGGAAGACAGTTTTGCTGGAGCAAAGGAATATGGCAGGGGCTGATGGGAAATAAAGTGGGAAAGATACATATGAAGACCAGGTGATGGTGGAATAAAGACTTGAACATGCGAGTCACGGATTGGGAGTGAGCTTAGTTTTAATTCATCATCTTTACCCATGCTTAGTAGGGAAAAGTTATCTGCTTGGGACATTTTCAACAGACAGGCATTGCCTGGATCTGGCTCTGCCACTCAGGCTCTTAACAAATAAGCCAAGAGAATCAGAGAAAGGTCAATCCAGAGCAGGGAAGAATTGAATGAAACTGAAAATATTTATCTCCAAGCTTCCCGTGATATGGGGTAACTAAAAACCTCTTTCTGCCTGCAGCTGTAGCCCTGTGGCATCCGATCCCATCAGATCTCTGAAGCTAAGCAGGATTGGGCCTGGTTTGTCCTTGGATGGGAGACCACCTGGGAACACCAGAGGCTGTAGGCTTGGGAGAAGGACCCGGCAACCCACTCCCCAAAATCAATCAGCCATTGAAAATCCTATGAATAGCAGAGAGGCAGTGACAACAGTGTTTCGCCTCTTGTACGTCAGGTCACTATAAGTCAGACACCAACTGGACGGCATCTAATAACAACAACAAATGCTTCTTTTTACCTCAACATTAATTGGCATTCCTATACTTGCAGCCTAAAGCACTCTTAAAGAGTAAGACATATAAATAGTTAACTCTCTTACAGAGCAGGACATATTAGAGAAAGTTTGACTCATTGATAAGTTTACCTATAAAACTGTCATCTTAGTTTCTCAGACATGGGCTCTTCATGATCCATAGTTTGGAGCCAAAGATCTCGCTCTTGCAAACCCATTCTAAGATACACTTACAAAAGTAATGTGGAAGTTCACTTTGGAAGAATGAAAAAATTTGTCCCTGATAATGTGTGCATTTACTTTATAAGTGCAATCATTTTTATCCCACAAGAGGTGAATAAAAGCTACACAGGCATAAAAGACATCATTCAGTGTACATTTTCAAGAAAAATTTAGAGCTAGGTCAAAATCTGATAAATGAACTAGGTTTTCTGTGTAATTTTGCAGATGAGGAGATTTAGGACTAGAGAGTATATTAAATGCCTTGCTAAAAGCCCAGAATAAAATCCTTGCTTTTCTCTTTTCTCTTTTCTTTTCTTTTTTCTTTTCTTTTCTCCTTCTTCCCTCCCTTCCTTCCTCCCTCCCTTCCTTACTTCTTTCCTTCTTTCCATCCTTATTTTCTTCCTAGCTAAATCGCAGTTGATCTTCCTGCTACCCATTAGATTTTGTTCTCAGAATAAGAAATATAAGAACAATAATTCTCAAGCTCTAGGAGGAAGCGTTAGGGTCTCTGGTGTTACCTATAATGACTGCATCTTACCAGCAGCATCGTAACTAAAATATCAGCTTTAAAGTGGAATCTTTTAATACTATCTCGACCACAAGGACCTCCATGCACACACAATGACAACAAGCATGCTATTAATGTTCCTCATCATCTCTGTGACACCCAGGCTAAGTATCTCATTCCGTAAACCTGGTCTCTTCCCCTAGACCGAGCCTGGTATTAAGCAAGGACTGGAAGTCAGTGTGAGCGCAAGCACATGACCAAAACATGATAGCAAGGTGATTTATTCTTCCTCTCCCCTAGCAATTATTCTCTGCATTCTTCCAAGGTTTTTAGCGGATTATATCCAGGGAGGCCGGGAGAACCACGCAGCTGCAGGTATGAACTGCCCTCGACTACTGCTTTAAAAACAAATATTCCAGAGAAAAGGGGGAGGTAAAAGTTTGATCTGCTTAGGAATCTGTTATATATTTGAACCAAAGGTGGGCTAAGGGCATTAGGAAAAATGCGTATAGTGCCCTGGTCCATTTTCGTGGTTGAAATAAATGCAATTTTATGGACTTCACATGAAACACCGTAGCCATTAAGAAGGGACCTAGGCACGGGCAGATGCCACCTTTGTACAAACCAGGAGTGATTTTGCAAACACACCGACAAAATTTCTTCTTAGATTATCTTACAACAAACCCTGCATTAAATGCAGCAGTGCACAAAGAAAAATTGCTTAGCGGCAGTTGATTCTGATGCCCTGCCAGTGGAGCCACGGAGGGGACTCATTCAAATACAGTGTTTCACGCTGTTCCCCGCTCAATTTTCATAAGGCACCAGGATTGCCCAGGGAGAAAGAATTGCTCCCGATCCACTGCTGAGAGGAATAAGATCCGTAACCCTCAGGCCCTTCCCTTGCAAAATCACAATCCTATCAGACAGACTTCAGGATTCCTACAGAACGCAGTTCCTAGACAGATAGCCCAGTCTGCTGTCCCTTTTGGATGATCCAAATTTAGCCTCTATGTCCAGCACCCTACTTTTAAATCTTACCATTTTTTTTTCTTCCCATGATGTTGGCTAAAATTTGGATGTTTTTGATTATGTCTCTGCATTTCTAATCTTGGAAACGAAGGTCAGTATTTGGATGGAAGTATGTGTCTCCCAGATTTACCCAAGGTGGCCCCCCTCCGAGTAGGCATACCTTTTCATGTTGTTGTTGTTAGGTACCATCGAGTCAGTCTCCGACTCGTTGTTGTTGTTGTTGTTGTTAGGTGCCATCGAGTCGCTATCTGATTCATAGCAACCCTCATAGGGTTTTCAATGGCTGACTGTTCTGGGACTGCCTCGGGAATGGGTTGCCAGGCCCTTCTCCCATTTTTGTGGTGCTGGGAATTGAACTTGGGACCTCAGAGACTGCAGCGCAGCGCTCTACCAACTGAGCTAAATCCCAGCCCATATGTATACATACATACATACATATATATATATATATATATATATATATATATATATATATATATCCACACACACACACACATATATACATATAAAATTTCTTAAAAGGTATATTTATAAGATGTGTTATAATGACTCTTGTCTCATCTTTTTGTTGTTGTTAGGTGCTGTCGAGTCGTGTCTGACTCATAGCGACCTCATATGGTTTTCAATGGCTGACTGTTCTGGGACTGCCTCGGGAGTGGGTTGCCGGGTCCTTCTCCCATTTTTGCGGTGCTGGGAATCGAACTCGGGGCCTCAGAGACTGCAGCACAGCGCTCTACCCACTGAGCTAAATCCCAGCCCCTCCGACTCATAGTGATCCAATATACAACAGGCGAAACGCTATTGTCAGTGTTTCTCTGCTATTCCTAGGGTTTTCAATGGCAGATTGATTTTTGGGAGTGGGTTGCTGGGTCCTTCTCCCACACCTTTGCATAGACCTCTCAAATTTCGCACCAGGCTTGGTCTACTTGAGCAAAAGATTACATCCGGGTGTGCTGGTTCGTCACCTGCAGGACTAGGTCATAAAAGGTCACATCCGGGCGTGCTGGTTTGTCACCTGCAGGACTAGGTCATAAAAGGTCACATCCGGGCGTGCTGGTTTGTCACCTGCAGGACTAGGTCATAAAAGGTCACATCCGGGCGTGCTGGTACGTCACCTGCAGGACTAGGTCATAAAAGGTCACATCCGGGCGTGCTGGTTCGTCACCTGCAGGACTAGGTCATAAAAGGTCACATCCGGGCGTGCTGGTTCGTCACCTGCAGGACTAGGTCATAAAGGACACTGAGGCTTCTGCTCAGCTTCTCTCTCTTTTTCTCAAATCACTTTCTCTGGAGGGAGCCAGCTACCGT